>SKCR01042604.1:0-133822 GCA_019454045.1 Zanthoxylum bungeanum
ATGGAGTTGATGATCGTGAATGGATACAGAACTGGTTCTCTATATAAGGTTGCAACCGTCGGGATAATATGACTTGGTCATGATTATCCGATTTAAAGAGACTAGTTGCTCGTAATCCGATAAATGCTTTGTACGGGGCAGACACTGTACTAGCCCCAGGCCTCGCATGTGATCATCTGATACTGGATAGAAACACAATACTACGTATAACCTACACCTCATATAGATCATTTATTCTTGTAAGGATATTTCCGGAGAATTGGGGATACATGGCGCTTTGCTAGAAGCCAACCTTGTCTTGTAATTCGGTATAATGTAGTACGAGGTACTTACGTGTTCGGATAGTCCGACAACTGAATTTACTGCCAACATATCCGGGGATCTCATAGGTCGCTTCCCAAAGTTTCACCCACCGATGACGTATGACTCGCACTTTTAATTAATCTGGGATTAATTAGATGAGAAGAAAAACTTAATTTGGGATTAATTGCGGAGATATTTTTTATCTGGGATAAAATATCAATTAAAGAGAGAGAACGATTAATTTTGAATTAATCGATTAATTAATATATTCGATATATTAAACGAAATTGGATTTCGACGCGGAGTTAAAATTAGATTTTAATTCGGCAAACGAATTATTTAGAATTAATTTGTTAACGATGTGAATAGTGATTTCGCTAGGCGTAATCATTTAATTACGACGTAACGAAAATTCGTTAATTTGGATTAGTGAACCCGAGCCCGAGATTATTTGCTAGCGCATTCGCATTTCGAATTCAAGTGCGGCATGTCAAATCAAGCGTCAAATCGCTAGTCGCTTCAAGCGTCAAATCACTTGTCACTTAAGTGATGTGACTTGATTGATGTGATGAGTGATGTATGTGGTTGGCAATTAAAACCAAATGTGTTGGAAATGAACTTCAAATGTTCATTTCATGTGTATTAGATACACAAAATCACAAAAACCGTATAACATATTTTTCCTCCTCTCTCTCTTCTTCTTCTTCTTCCTCTCTCTCACGCCATTTCTGGTTTTGCTTGGCAGTGACCGAAAATGCAGGGAAGCCAAGTGCGTTTTTTATGCAAAAACAAGAGTGCTAGCACACTCCGGGATCATGCGAAGGTGATAGGGAAGTCCACCATGAGCCGGGAATCAAATGACGAAGCTTGGAGCTTGGTTTCTTGTTGATTGAAGGCCGAAATATTAGACAGCAACAACAGCCCACTGCCGCCTCTACCAGTGAGTAGAATTTCAATTTTTTGTTGCCTCTCCGCGTCACTCAACCGCTCGATGTAAGTATTCCACAACTTCCGTCGTTGTATTCACACGATTAATGCTTGTTTTAATTCGATCTTGGAGACCTAGAATCACTAACAATGTATCAGAGTCAGGTTGAAGCATGAAAAATGTTAGGGTTTAAAATTTGGGTAAACTTGATTTTGTGCATGATTAATGAAATTGGATTGATTAGTATGCTTAAATGTGTTTGAATTAAGGATTGATTGGATCAATTTGTTGAAATTATTTTGGAACATTTTTCCCCAAAATTTTTACCTTGGCCGAAAATGTGATGCCCTAAATGTCTTGGGATTTTTGATTTTTGATTCATTGGATGTATTGGAAATCATTCGGGAATATGATTTAACTTCGATTGTGGAATTAATTGGATTGAATTCGAATCGGACGTAAAATCCCCAAATTGCTGAGTATGTTACAAACATGAAATTGGGTAAAATGAATTTGAGCATGCAATTATGAAATTGGATGATTAAGTATGATTGAATGTGTTTTAATTGATGATTGATTGGATCAATTTGATTAAAAAATATTTGGAACAAATTTGCCCAATTTTGTGTTGGCCGAATGGTGCCCTAAATTTGATGTCTTGGAAATTTGATTTTTGATTCATTAGATGAGTTAGAATCATGTTGGGTATATTGATTTAATGTTTAATTGGATTCAATTGGATTGGGTTTGCAATTTGACAAATAAACCATATTGCCAAGACACAAAGTGAGCATGTAAATGGGTTTGATTTATGTTAAATTGTGTTGGACATAATTTAATAATGATGAGCATGATTAATGAGCCTAATTTGTGTTTTGGAAATAATGACTTGGCTGATTAATTATGTTAATGCACTTTGATTAATTAAATTGTAAAATTGGATTTTAGTAATTTAGTTAATTGGGCCTTAAATTGGATTTGGGCTTGTTGTGTTGTAATTGGGCTAATTGGGCTTGGTTGTACCAAGTTAGGTTTAGGCCAAATTGATTGGATCCAATTGGGCCCAAAACCGCCTCCATAAAGCCCAAATGCGACTTAATGGACCTTTAAAGTTTAATTGGGCCTAATGGGCCTAAATTGATTTCTGGGCTTATTGGGTAACTCCCGGATTGGACTTTGGTTATTGGGTTTGACCCGAGTTGACCAAAAGTCCACACCTTAAGAAATTAATTAAAAGCCCATTGGACTTTAATTAAATGAATATTGGATATTAATCAGGCTTTGAGACCCGTTGCGATTAAATTTGAATTTAAATCGTAAAAGGTTTATTAATAAAGTGTAGTAGTTAATTTGGAATTAAATAGTGAATTAGTATTAAATACATATTAAATTGGATTTAATGTTGTAGTTTAATTTAATTCAAGAATTCGTACTTTGAGTACTTATTCGCAAAAACGAGTTTGACTCGAACAAAATCAAATCGTTGTTTGAACATTGGATGAACACTAATTATCAGATTAATTATTTGGATTAGATTGATTGATAACATGCTTGTGTGAATACATGGTTGCGATGCATGAATAATGTATATCAGATGGATATTAGATGGGTGGGGCAATTTTAGAAATTGTTGTAATAAATTTGATTTATTAATTGGTCCTGCGTGTCCAGCCTTATCACCCCCTTATTCTTTGTATTCTCTTCTCACCTATTCCCCTCAATGTAAATGAGGTTTCTTTAGAAGTGTAGTGTAACGGGTAGAAGAAATATTTGTGCTAGCGGGAGAGAGAAATGGAGAGATTTGATCTAGGATCAATGTGTAAGTATCCATCCGCATATCATTATTATTTTTCATATGCGCTTTATTATGTGTTTAGAATGCATGTTTAAGGGTGTATGAGGATGAGACCTTAACAAAGATAATAAATTGGTTGCCAATTTGCACGCGAAAAACCCTCAAATAATATTAAGCGTTTTCCTTCCATTGAGTGATTCTCACTCAAGATCTAAGACGACATTGGTTTGTTGGCCAAAGTCAAGGCCTTTGTCTGTCGAGGATGTGTTTGAATCACGAAGGCTTTGTTCCATATCAGTGTCTTGTCCAAGTTGTGGTTTGTTGGCCAAAGTCAAGACCACTTCTTGTCCATAGACATTGATTACGAAGCTTTCCATGGTCAATGGGTCGCGCTTGACTGGGATCACTAAGTTTGTTGTGCCAAAGCCAAGGCTTAGTTGATTCAGAGGAAAAAGGTTAGGTAATACATTGGATGTACTGGCATATATAAGATATATGTTTAAGACTTGGATGTCCGCCTACTGGATCTAGGAATTGGATTGGATCCAATTGATCTTAGAGATCTACCTAGTTAATTATCATACAATTTGTTGGCCAAAGTCAAGATTGTGTGATATTTAACGGGATCCTAGCCCGCTAGGAAACACGGTTTCCCGAGTACTTGACAGAGGGTTAGAGGCTCGCCGAAAAATAGTGGGAGGCTAGAATTGAATTTGCAATATTCGTTAATTACTCTCCATACGCGCTCAAACAAATATCATTCGTCATATAAATTAAATGTTAGTTGGACTAATATTTAAATTGTTGTTTTAATAAACAGTTGGACTGTATTATAGTTGATTATATAATTGGATTATAGTAATCAATATATTTAATTAATTAATTTCATCTTATAGTTGATTTTATAATTGGACTATAGTAATCAATATAATTGAGGTTAATTGATTTAAATTATATTTGATTTTATAGTTGGACTATAATAATCATTATAATATATAGTACCACAAATCGTTGATTAAATAGTTGGACTATTAGAATCAAGATAAAAATGAAAGATTGACATTTAAAACATAATCCTAAGGAAAATGTATTTAAATGGTTTAATTTTTCAAATTGGGAATAAAAATTTCAGGATGGTCCTGGAAATTAATAATTTATTTTATTTGATAAAATAATATATTAAGCCTAAGCCCGGAGTTAAGCAATAATAGAGCATAATCTTTGGAAGATTTATGTGATGATAACTGTAGTGTTTAATCCATTAAAATTGCAATAGTAAACTCTTGGAGAGTTAATGACTATTCTCAATGAGACAAAGTCAAAGTTTGCAATATGGCATGTAGCGCAAGGAGCACCTTACTTCGATATTCTAAGAACCTGAGGCTTGGCCAAAGGCTACTGGAATGTTGAAAAAGGGCAAAGGCAAAATCATTATAATCTTCTAGTAAGATAAAGGACATATCCCAAAATGTCTGCCTAAATTGTGGCAAACGGGATCGCGGAAGCGTGACTGCCGTTTGGACAAAGTAGACATGAAGGAATTGAAAACGAGCAAGGCTTTGACTTCAAATATGATTGTCATTATTATGTTCATAACTAGTATTAAAATTAGATTTTAAATACTTAGTGTGATACATAAATATATACTAATGTTCAGAATCTTCTATGAGCAAGATTTGGAAACTTTTATAATGTAACTAGTTTGACTAGATACATTATCTCTATATCAGTGTTTAACTCGCTGAGGGTGAACTTTTATATTCTAGAACACGAAAGTGTTTCATTATATAAAGATGATATTGAGATAAACACATTAGATGTGAATAACAGTATTTATATTTATAATATAAATAAAATCTCAAACGTATATAATGACAAACAAATAGCTCAAACTGATTTGATCAGAAGAAACTAATTTGTGGCTTTATTGTCTGGGACACAATTAAACAAGACTCGTATATCCACACTTTTGAAGAGTGGGTACTCGGACTGTTTTGATTCCAATCAATTAAAGTCTACGAATCCCGTTTATTGGGTAAAGTGCATATAACACTATTTACTTGGTAAAAGTGTAAATGCCACCAATCTGTTAGCCCTAGTTCATAGTGAAGCAAGTGGGCCCATGTATAACTAGGCTTGATGTGGATATGAATATTTCGTGACCTTTACGGATGTGGCATCGCATTATGGTAATGTGTTTCTTTTGAAGAACACAAATTGGAAACTTTTACAGTTTCGAGACAAAATAGACAAACAGATCAGCTAAAGTATTATACCGTCACGGTTAGACCGTAATGGAAAATACTTAAGCAATAAGTTTATAATATACTTGAAAGAGTATAGTATTCTTTCAATGAGGACTCCTCCCGGAACATGTCATTTTGACGGTGTGTGCGAACTAAGTGACCCAATTTTGTTGGACATGATAAGGTTAATCATGAGTCGTTATGAGCTACCATTTCCTTCAACGGATAAGCATAATCAGTGCAGAAGTTATTTAGAATAACGTTCCGTTAAAATCTGATTGACAGATTTCGTGGCAATTGTAGGTTATCATAGGGATACCAAAGTATTGTTAGGTTTGAGGGTGTTATGAGCGGAAAATATATCAATATTTACCGCCCCTTTTACTTAATATTTTGTTTACTTTCTCGGCTTTGATGAACGTTTTGATGTGTTTTAGTTTATTTTGCAGATAAAATAATATTGGGACACAATGAAATCATTTAGGACGAAATGTGGGTCAAATAAGGGAAAAATTGGACTTGACATATTAATTTTTGAGATTGGAAACTTGAAAAGGCGTTTTAACGAAGTGCAGTTTTGGAAATTCCAGTTTTGCGCATTTGTCGTATTGTGGGCATAACATTTTACTCCGATATAGGATTGAGCTGATTCAAGTTCCAGATTAAAGAAGAGTCAAGGATCTACAACTTTGAAGACAAAATAATTTCGAATTCTGAAGATTTCATGCCCGCAATTGATGAACCATCCAGAAGTGTGTTGTGTGTAATTATTAAAGTCATTTTCAATCATTTTCAAAGCAAAAAATAAATTAATAAATAAATAATAAAAATTATCAAATCGCCACCAAACATGATAAGAAATTAGTGGAGCAATTAATAATAGATTTGGTGGATCAAATAGTGGAGCAATTAGTGGAGCAATTAATAATGGATTTGGTGGATGATTTGATGGAGGCAAAATTTTACCTATAAATACCAAGCCATTTCATTTGTAAATTCGTAATTTCTTCTAAGGAATTCCTTAAGAATACTAAGAAGATTGTATCTTGTTTGTTTATTTACAGCTTTCAGTAATTAATTTCCGCTTTCGCACTTTCTTTTCTTTACTTTTCAGTTTTTACTTTACGCAATTTACTTTTACGCACAATACTTTTATTTCTTTAATTTTCAGTTTTTACTTTTTAGTAATGAGGAGGTAACTCCCTTTTGCTGTGGTAAAAGGTAAAACTTTTGTTACTAATATTTAGATTAATCTCCCTTAATTATAATATATAAACTAGTTAAAATCTGACTTAACGAGGATACCGCAATATTGGTCGGTTGGTAATTATTTAAATTGGTTTTAACCTGACTAGATTGGATACCGCCTGATTGGTCGGTTGGCAATTAATTATTAATTTGACTTAATCTGGATACCGCCTATATGGCTGGTTGGTAATTATCATGCAAAGTTATATATTATATTAAGGGAGATATCTAAAATAAAAGTAATAAAATTGGATCATTTTACCTCAGCATTTTCTTTTATTGTACTTTTACATTATTTACTTTTCAGCAATTTACTTTTCAGCATTTACTTTTCAGCAATTTACTTTTCAGCAATTTACATTCAGCATTTACTTTTCAGTAATTTACTTTCATCATTTACTTTTCAGCATTTAATTTTCAGTATTTAATTTAAGCATTTACTTTCCGTCATTTAATTTTCAGCAATTTATTTTTCAGCATTTTACTTTATGTCTTTTATTTTATTTAAGTTTTTACTAGCCCTAGTTATGTGTCGTAACTAAGTTAGTTATCCAGAATTGTGATGAATTCTAATATCACGGTTTATAAGGGGTTATTTTATAGTTTGGGAATTTAAAGGTTTACTTATTAAGTCTTAAGCATAATGCGTCTTGTTAATTGGCCACTAATAAGATTGATCTAGTAAATCTAAAATAAACTTGACAAATGAATTTTAGGTTTCAGTCTTAGACTTAATAGCCCATGATCTTCCTTGAGGATAAATAACCCTTTAATAGATTTCCTTACTGGATAGACATATACATGTTTGGCGGGGGGTAGCCATAATTGGAACTTAAACTTAATGAATCCAGGTAATTTGGTTGACATAGATATATGGTTCAATTGGGTTATACTGGGTATTTGCGTCTGACCATCGACAGAGGCTTTCGCATAATTTAGTGTTCCAGGTTAGTAAACTGATATATTACACAAAAATGAAATAACCACTTCATCTTTAAAATGATATTGGAAGATTCACAACCCTAGATAGTTTCCTAATATTGAATTTTCTTAAACATAATTTCACGTAATTTTATTTACTTATTTTTAAATTCAAAATCATCACCATTTCAAATCAATCAATCAACCTATTAGATACTAGTAATCATTTGACCTCATAAAATTAATAGATTAGGTATTAAGTCCTCGTGGGATCGACACTTTTTATACTACTTGAACGATATGTACGCTTGCGTTATACGCGTGTGATTACTCACCGGTCATATATATATAAACACATGATTGGGACCATAGGCCAACTCATCAACCATGTATGCAAAATATTCTTAGTACTAAGTACTCTGTTTAAATACACATTTCAATACTGACAATAACTTTTATAATGCAATATACATGTGACCTTTACTGTATAACATATATAATTGACTGAACTTGACTTTATACCTGACTTAACCTGGTAGACCAACTCCCTAGTGACTACCATCAGTATACATCCTCTCGATCTCATCCTCCAAAGACCTGCCAAAACAAAACACTGGGAGTGGGGGGGTTAGATCGTTTGAAAGATCTAAGTGAGTGGACACATATTTTTTTTTTATGAAAACTGGATAACTTTAAGAAACTCGTGTTTTAGAAATCATTCGAATCTTATCTGTAAACATGTCTCTCTGAAAGCAATTATATTTATGAAAACCTTTGTGAAAATCTTTTCTTAAAGTCTCGGATAAAATTACTGTTTCTGAAAACATTCCTTTCTAGAAATCTTTTCTCTGAAAACTATTCCTGCAATCTATATCTATAAACTGATCACTGAAAAACTATTTTCTAAAAATCTAGTATCTGTCTTTGTAAAACCTGATGCATGAGGGCGTTACATATCGCTGTCCCCCCATACGCCTAACTAGAGCCAGGAGTGCAAATCCATGACATTGGGGCGTTACATATCGTCGTCCCCCAAAGCATGCCACTCATGTCCCTGAAACTAGTGGTCTTGGGGTGTTACTGTAACATCCCTGATCGGGGAGATGTTACCGGCAGGGGATAGACTGTACTTACCCCCTAAGCCTCTGACTCAACAAACATAACAATACTGTTACTTTTTCCTCTAATTATTTATCATTGGTATGGGTTCATTGCCCAAATTAACATCTGAACATGTAAACTTAATTTTAATAACTGATTAAATAAAAACACATGACTTTACAACGACTGACACATAATCAGACACTAATATATGACTTCTATTTGACCTGTCTGGACTCTCACTCTTCTGACTTGAAATGGTGGACTCCATACCCAAGTGACTGTATCAGTATCCGTCCTCCCGAGCTCGTCCTCCGGGAATACCTACAAAATAAGAAGATTGAGAGTGGGGGGGTTAGATCATCGTACGATCTAAGTGAGTGGATGATAAAGAAACTGAAATACTGATTTAAAATCATTTAGTTCTAAAACCAAAGTTTCAGTATTAAATTATATGGAAACTATTTTTCTGAAAACTATTTTGAAAACTCTATTATAAATCTTATCTTTCTGATTTTACTTTCGAAAATCTTGTTTCTGAAAATTATTTCTGATCTCTAATTTTTTGAAAACTATTTACTGAAAATCTGATAACTGTAAACTGCTATGTATCTTAAACCTTGACGTATGAGGGCGTTACGTATCGCTGTCCCCCCATATGCCTAACTGGAGCCAGCAGTGCAAATCCATGACTATAGGACGTAACGTATCGCCGTCCCCCAAAGCATGCTACTACTGTCCCTGAAAATGGTGGTCTTGGGGTGTTACGTATCGCCGTCCCCAAGCCACACACTAGAACCGGGGGTGCAGATCTATACTACCCTCCAAGCTCTGAAACTAGGGTCTAGGGGCGTTATCGCCTTCCCCCTAGCCCTGAACTAGGATCTGGGGGCGTTACGTATCACCATCCCCCCAGTCCTCTACATGTGCACATGTCTTTTGTCCATCAATTCCAGGCTATCTCAAGTTACATACTGGGGTGGGTGTTTCCCTCAAGCCCCAAAAAAACATAAAATTCTGCTTTTAAAACGTTTTTTTTGTCTCAATCAAAACTTAAATCATAAACTGTCATGTAATAACTGTAGTAAAATCATCTAATGCCATAAAGGCGTCAAAATAACTCTGATAAGAAAATATGAAATGAGAATCCAGTAAAAGAGAAAATGTCCACTCACAGTTAGGAAGTTTGACTGATATTGCTCGCTTGTAGAGAAAACTATGATTCCTGCGAATGATCTTCAATGAATAAACTAGGTTAGGAATGGACTAAGAAAAAAACTTCGAAAACAGGATAAAATCTGCTCATTCTAGTAGGCGTTATCACTCAGAGGGTATCGTACGCTTAACATGATGCAATATATACGTACAAGTTGATACAAGATTTATAGGGTAGCTTTTAACGCATTCGAGTGGAACTGGAATGGTTTAAATATGTTTTGGGCAATTTTTGATGTTCGCGTCGGGACGCAGGCCAGGGCGCGTCGCGACGCGCATCGTCCAGAGAGGTGCCCAAAATTTTCCTAGCGCGTCACGACGTGTGCAGTCCAGAAACCGATCTTCACCATTGTTGGGATGTATACCCTAGAGCTGCATGTAATGTAAACGATTTTATATATTTTGGAATAAAATTATGCATTATTCATTTATCAAAGTGTTTGTTTAATCTTCGCATATTATAAATTATCTTGAATACCCTAGATTATGTATGTACCTTCAGACTTAGTGTATGAGTGTCATACACAAGAGGATTTAAGTCTGAAGTAGTAATCTTAAATAGTCCCTAGAGAGCAAATAAATAGGGTACTTTGTTTATGGTTTATCTATAGCTGGGATCCATTCTATAATTGTATGACGACCTTGATCCGAGATCGTCCATGTAGAGACATGATAATTGAGGCACCTTGTATGATGTGATCATTTAGGACTGGACCCAGATGGAAATGACATTCTTTTAATATCTGATGCAGAACTCACTTGGATGTTTAAGGCCAAGCAAACCCCTCGCAAAAGATAGAACCCCAAGCGCTGCGAATTCAATTTTGTATGAACAAAACCTTCCAAGGCCACAAAGAAGACCCACAAAGAACTTGTCTTTGAGAGCCCTTAAGATGATTCCTTGCAGTGTTCTGCTAGCACTGAGACGCCACCAAGGTTGCCACGCCTTAGATAAGTCAAAGTTGAAACAAAGGGGAATCCCTCACTTAAGCTTGAAATTTGGCCATAGCCATTTGCAAGTTATTATTGAAGAAGACAAAGTTTACAATATATAGGATAAGGCAAATTACTAAAATTTCCTTCAAAAGGTAAAAAGACCAAAAGGTCCTAAAACTACCCAATGGCTACATAAAGCTAAAGCCCTAAGTAGTCATTTACTAAATATTACAAATATCCCCTCCAAAATCTTTATGCAAGTGGCAAAAAGATCAAAAAGAAAAAGTCAACAAAAGTGGCATCATTTCTAAAGAATGCCTAATAGGTCCTTTAACTAACTAACTTAGTTCTAATCCAAATGATCTAGTTAACTAAGTTACCGTTGGACAATTATGACCCATAGCATCACTATTTGTACAGAACATTGTGTTGTTGTACAAATTAACTATGTGATAAAGGAAATTGGTTTTTTATCATTTGTAATTGGATTACCAAGATACATAAATGATAAAAGTCCATATGATTAGTTCCGGATTGATAAGATATGAGACAGTATCAATCAATAAAGGTTTAATCATTAAAACATCCATAGTCGTAGTATTATCGAGATTGGACATCGATAATGGGGAATAGACTAGTATTGCACTTGTGCGTGTTATGGGAGCATAACGGCATAGTTCTCATATATTTAAGTATTGGATACTTATGCAAGTGTAATAGGAGGTTGTGTTTACCGATAGTACGGAAACAGCTTCGCTCTAAATAGACCCCTCGGAATTCCATTGGTAGTATGACTATGTGTCTTTGGAAGTCCGAATCAAGGTAGGTGTATTTGGTCTTAACCTGAGACTTGCACCGCTAATACTTACGAAAATCAATATACTTTGGTTTTGGTCGTCCAGGGCTTTAACCGGTTCTGTGTACGCCTCTTCTAGTATATTGAGAATCGTAGTGTATTGGGTGTGATGTCAAGATGGAAGTATCACTCTAGCATAGTGGAGATGATGATCACGTAGGATACAGAACTAGTACTCTTATATGATGCAGCTATCGGGATAATATTACTAGGTCATGCTTATCTGATTATAGAGACTAGTTACCAGAGATCTGATATATGCTTCGTACGGGGCAGACACAATTCCAGCCCCAGGCCTAGCACGTGACATCCGATACTGGATCGCAATGCGCAATACTGGGTATACTACACCTGATATAGATTACATATTCCTTTAAGAATATTTCTGAAGAATTGGGAAGGCACGGTGTTTTGCTAGAAGCCAACCATGTCTTGTAAATCGGTAAAAATGTAGTACTAGGTACGTACGTGTTCGGATAGTCCAACGACTGGATTTACTGCCAACATATCCGGGGATCTCATGGGTCGCTTCCCAAAGATTCACCGATGACGTATGGCTCGCACATTATTAATCTGGGATTAATTATAAGAGAGAGAAAATTAATCTGGGATTAATTACGGAGAATTTTATCTGGGATAAAATTCTATTCAATAGAGAGAACGATTAATTTGGAATTAATCGATAAAATAATATATTCGATATATTATACGAAATTAGATTTCGACTCAGAATTAAAATTAGATTTTAATTCGGCGAACGAGTTAATTTAGAAATAATTAGCTAGCGACGTGAATAGTAATTTTGCTAGGCATAATTATTTAATTAAATTTGATTTAATTACGTCGCAATGGAAAAATCGTTAATTAGGAATTAGCGAACCCGAGCACGGGAGTGTTTGCAGGCCCACTCGCATTTCGAATCAAGTGGGGCCCAAAAGTCACATCACGCGTCACATCATTAGTCATTATTGTGATGTAAGTCACATCAACTTTGAGTGATGTGATGTAAGTCACTTTTCAGTGATGTGAATAGTTGAAAGGCTTTAATTGCCTTGTACCACTTTTTGGAAAAGAGTAAGTTGTATTAGATTTTGGAAATAAAAAACAACCAACTCATCATCTTCTCCTCTCTCTCATTCGGCCAAGGGCCATTTTTTCTCTCTATTGCTTCTCTTTGCCGAGAACAACAATGATGAACAAGGAAAGATTTGTGGCAAATTTTTCCATGATGCTAGCACATCCAATGGGTCTTACAAAGGTGATAGGGAAACCCATTCATGAGCATGGAATCACACACAAAGCTTGGAGCTTGGAGAGCACAAAGAAGAAACTTGGTCGAGAGTCATCCATGGAGGAAAAGCTTGAAGAAATTTTTGTGTTTCATCGCATCGCAAATCCGATCAAAGTGAGTATTTCTGCAACTTTACTTTGATGTATTCACATGTTTTCATTGCTTAATTGATCTTGGGATAACCTAGTAAACCCAACAATTACAAATAGCCTAACTAGAGTCAACATGTCAAGCAAAAGGTCAAAATACAAGCCATTTGGCCGAATTACATATAAGGCATAAAATGGCCAAATTCTTCAAAATGCTCATATCTTCAAAATCGGCTATTGCGCGTCTTCTAGAATGAATTGGTCCATGTGAAATAGCTTTGGACCAACTCCATTGAAGCCCTCAGGTGACGCCAATATGCCATGGGTTGTCTGTCGCACTCAGCCATGGCACTCTGTGCTAGTCCCGCCATTACGTCTCTGATCTTCTTAGCTTACTGGCGTGTGATTGGCACTATTGGAACTTGCAAAGGCTCTACCATGTTACTGGCCATGACATCTAATGTTCCTTGAGTGGCTAGATTTGTGTCATTCCCTCTCTCTTGAAAAGGATTCGACCTCGAATCTGTACCTGCATAAAAAAGAGTTAAGTTAGAAACATTGAATGTAGCAGACACATTATACTCATCTTGTAAATCCAGTTTGCACACATTATCGTTGATCCGCTCCAAAACTTGAAATGGACCATCTCCTATTGGTTGTAGCTTGTACTTATGTTGTTCAGGAAACCGCTTCTTGCGCATGTGTACCCAAACCCAATCACCATGCTGAAATACCACACGTTTTCTTCCCTTATTGGCATAAGAAGCATATTGCTCATTCTTTCGTTGTATATGCTCTATTGCTTTCTCATGTATGCGTTTCACCAAATCAGCTTTTCTTTTACCATCTAACCTTGCATGCTCATCAACAGGTAATGGTAACAGATCTAATGGAGTTAGTGGCTAAAAACCATAAATAATTTGAAATGGTGAATAAGATGTAAAAGAATGTATGCTACAGTTATATGCAAATTCAATAAAAGGAAAACAATCCTCCTAAGTTTTTAAGTTCTTAGTGATAATAGTATGCAATAACTGAGTCAAAGTCATATTAACCACCTCGGTTTGTCCATCAGTTTAGGGGTGACAAGTAGTAGAATACAAAAGTTTAGTTCCCAACTTACCCAATAAAACTTTCCAAAAGTGACTAAGGAATTTAACATCACGATCTGAATTTATACTCTGTGGAATTCCATGGAGTCGTACTACTTCTCTAAAGAACAAGTCAGCAATGTTAGTGGCATCATTCGTCTTATGACATGCTATAAAGTGTGCCATCTTACTGAACCTATCAACCACTACAAAAATGGAATCTCTACCCCGCCTAGTCGTATGTAAACCCAATATAAGGTCCATTGATACATCTACCATAGCTCGCTAGGTACAGGCAATGGTGTATACAAACCATGAGGCATAACCTTTGATTTAGCCTTTTTACAAGTTAAGCATTTATCACACAAATGCTCAATATCTCTCTTCATTTCAGGCCAATAGAAATGTTCACTCAAAACTCCTAAGGTCTTGGTAATGCGAAAGTGCCCTATTAAACCTCCCTCATGCACTTCCCTAACTAACAATTCAAGCATACTACAAACAAGAATGCATAATCTATTTTCCTTAAACAGAAACCCATCATGTTGGTAGAATTTACTAAAGGTAGACTTTTCAAATGCATCATAGATAATACTGAAGTCATTATCATTTTCATAAAGTTCTTTAATAAATTCAAACCCAAGCATCCTTCCATTCAATGAAGTAAGTAAAGCATACTTGCGCGATAGTGCATCATCGATAATATTTTCCTTACCTTATTTGTAGCGGATTACGTATGGAAATGTCACAACAAACTCTAACCATCGTGCGTGCCATTTGTTTAGCTTGCCTTGACCTTTAAAATGCTTCAATGACTCATGATCGGTATGGATAACAAACTCTCGAGGCCATAGATAATGCTGCCAAGTCTCAAGGGCTCTCACTAGCGCATATAACTCCTTGTCGTATGTGGGGTATCTCAAAACTGCTCTGTTAAGCTTCTCACTAAAGTAGGCAATTGGCCATTTTTCTTGCATAAGAACCGCTCCAATGCCTAATCCGGATGCGTCACACTCAATCTCAAATGTCTTCTCAAAGTTGGGTAGCGCCAAAATAGGTGCACGGCACAACTTCATTTTAAGATCATGGAATGCACGCTCATGTTCTTCTTCCCATTTGAAGCCAATAATTTTCTTCACATACTTCAGTCAGTGGTAGTGCAATACTGCTGAAGTCTCTAAAAAATCTACGGTAGAAGCCTGCTAATCCATGGAAGCTTCTGACTTCGGTCACAGTTGTCGGTGTAGGCCAATCTTAAATTGCCTTTACCTTTTCCACATCAACTTCGATGCCATCTGCACTTACAACAAAACCAAGGAAAACCATTTTATCCATATAAAAATTGCACTTATCAATGTTAGCATACAATTTCTCATGCCTTAACACATCAAGAACATGCTTCAAATGCGTAACATGTTCATCTATTGTTTTACTGTAAACTATGATGTCATCAAAATAAACTACAACAAACCTACCTATAAATGCACGAATAACATGATTCATCATCTCATAAATGTGCTAGGTGCGTTTGTAAGACCAAATGGCATAACTAACCATTCATATATGCCATTCTTGGTCTTAAATGCAGTTTTCCACTCATCTCCCTCTCTCATGCGAATTTCATGGTATCCACTCTTTAAATCAATTTTACTAAAAATTTTGGAACCATGCAACTCATCTAACATGTCAACTAGTCTAGGAATATGGTGATGATACTTTACCGTTATATTGTTGATCGCTCGACAATCAACGCACATACGCCACGTCCCATCTTTCTTAGGAACTAGAAGAACTGGTACCGCACAGGGACTCATACTTTCTCTAACATACCCATTTTCCATCAATTCCCGCACTTGCCTCTGAAGTTCTTTTGTTTCCTCCGTATTGCTTCGGTAGGCTAGTCTATTAGGAATGATTACGCCAGGTATGAAATCTATTTGGTGCTCAATACCTTTAATAGGTGGGAGCCCTGTTGGTTTCTATTAAGGTCCAAAGATCATAAACAAGCATGAAATATGTGCGAATACAAATCAACCAAGTTGCGGAATACTTACATCGATCGGTTGAGTGACGCGGCAACGAACAAAACTCCAAATTCTGCTCACTGCAGCTCACGGCAGTGGACTGCTCCAAGCTCACTGGTTTCGGCTTCAAGCTACAAGAATCCAAGCTCCAAGCTTCGTCGAATGATTCCCGGCTCATGGGTGGACTTCCCTATCACCTTCGCATGTCTCTCGGAGTGCTAGCTCTTGTGATTTTTGCCATAAAAATCACACACTCAAGCTTCTATTGCTCTCAGTTTTTGACAGAAAACAGTGAACAATTTTGCCTCCACGGGCGTGTGAGAGAGAGATGAGTGAAAGAGAGAGAGTTATAATTGTGTTGTGTGAGTTGTTAAAATAAAAGTGTATCTAATACACAAAAAATAAATTAAAAACTCAATTTCCAAAAGTGAAATATCAATTAAAAATTGATAAATGTCTTTCAAGCTTTCAAAAGCTTTTCCAACAACTCACATCAAGTCACATCACTCAATCAAGTGACAACTTGTCACATCACTCAAAGTGACATTTGATTCGACGCTTGATTTGACTTGCGTGCAGCACTCGAATTCGAAATGTGAATGCGCTCGCAAACAATCGCGGGCGCGGGTTCGATAATTCCAAATTAACGAATTTTTCGTTGCGTCGTAATTAAATGATTACGCCTAGCGAAATCACTATTCACGTCGCTAACGAATTAATTCTAAATTAATTCGTTCGCCTGAATTAAAATCTAATTTTAATTCCGCGTCGAAATCCAATTTCGTTTAATATATCAAATATATTAATTAATCGATTAATTCCAAATTAATCGTTGTCTCTCTTTTAATGATATTTTATCCCAGATAAAATATCTCCGTAATTAATCCCAGTTAATTTTCTCTCTCGTCTAATTAATCCCAGATTAATTTAGAGTGCGAGTCATACGTTATTGGTGAATCTTCGGGAAGCGACCCATGAGATCCCCGATATGTTGGCAGTAAATTCGGTCGTCGGACTATCCGAACACGTAAGTACCAAGTACTACGTTTATACCGATTTATAAGACAAGGTTGGCTTCTAACAAAGTGCCATGCCTACCCAATCTCCAGAAATATCCTTACAGGAATAAAGGATCTATATCAGGCGTAGTATACGTAGTATTGCATATTTCTGTCCAGTATCGGATAATCACGTGCTAGGCCTGGGGCTGGAATTGTGTATGCCCCATACGAAGCACATGTCGGATGTCTGGTAACTAGTCTCTATAATCGGATAAACATGACCTTGTCATTTTATCCCGATGACTGCAGTACTTAAGAGTACTAGTAACCGTATCCTACGTGACCATCATCTCCATATGACTGGAGTGACATTTCCGTCTTGACATCACAACCCAACACACTACGATTCTCAATATACCCAGCATTGGTGTACACATAACCTGTTAAAGCCCTGGACGACCGCAACCAAAGTATATTGATTGTCGTAAGTATTAGCGGTGCAAGTCTCAGGATAAGACCAAATACACCTACCCTGATTTCATATTTCCATAGACACATAGTCATACAACCAATGGAATTCCGAGGGGGTCTATCCAGAGCGAAGCAGTTTCCCATACCATCGGTAAAACACAACTTCTATTACACTTGCATGAGTATCCTATACCCAAATATATGAGAACTATGTCATTGTGCCCTCACAACGCGCACAAGTGTAATACTAGTCTTTTTCATATTTATCGATGTCCAATCTCGATAATACTCTGACTAGGGATATTTAATGATTTATCCTTCGTGGACTGATACTGTCTCATATCATTCTCCGACCAGGAACAAATCATAGGGGGACCTCTCATCATTTATACATCTAGGTGATCTAATCAGAAATGATAAGAGAGCAATCTCCTTTGTCACATAGTTAATTTGTACAACAACACCATGATATGTACAAATAGTGACGCTATGGGTCATAATTGTGCAACAATCCCCCACTTGGCCTATAGCCAGTCACTCGAGTGTCTTACTCCCGAACTATGTACAGTTGGCTCAAACTGCTGAGAAAAGGCTTTCGTCAGCGGATTTGTATGATTATTATCTGATGCGATTTATTCGATCATCACATCGCCACGATGTATGATCCGAACGAATCAGATGAATATCTAAGTATGTATCTGGATCGTTGATGAGACCATTAATTCTTTAGCCTGTGCTCAAGCCTAGCTCACCTGCTAACAGAATTATATCTAATCTAATTAGATTTTTTTATCGACCCAGAAGGCTTCTATTGCCGCCTCAGCTGCAGCAATAACCTGCATTTGTTTTTTATTCGGTAACAGTATCTTGCTTGGAAGATTTCCAGCTCACTGTTCCGTTATTCAAATTGTATAGTACCATTTGGGACTTTTAGTCATCTTTATCGGTTTAGGAAACTTGCAGCAGTGATCCCAGTCACTTCAAGTTCTCCTTCTACATAGAATAAGACAGCAACCTTAGTTCTCTAAGATACTAATGGATGTTCTAACATCAATCCAGTGACTATCACTCGGATTGGCCTATTTGTGAATCCATATGCTCAAAGCGTATGAGACACCAGGTAACGTACATTTTTCAATGTACGAATTCTCGGAGAGTTTTCTGAAAGCCAAGCTTTCACCGATAGTTTTTATGGGAATGTCATTTCCAAGAAATGACGTATTTTATCATTATTTATAGGACAACCACTGTCAGTGCGCTCCCACTAACCCTCTTATATACACAAGAATCGTTGCGTTTTGAGGATAAATAACCCTTTAATAGATTTCCTTACAGGATAGACATATATCTGTCGGGCAGGGGTAGCCATAATTGGAACTTAATCTTAATAAATCCAGGTAATTTGGTTGACATAGACATATGGTTCAATTGGGTTATATTGGGTATTTGCATCTGTCCATGGACATAGGCTTTTGCATAATTTCGTGTTCCAGGTTAGTAATCCGACATATTACACAACATGAAATAACCACTTTATCTTTAAAAAGATATTGGAAGAAATCACAACCCTGTATAGTTTTATAAATTTGAATTTTCCTCAACCTACTTTCGCGTAATTTTATTTATTTGTTTCTAAGTTTAAAGTCATCACCCAGTCAATCAATCAATCTGTTAGATACTAGTAATCATTTGGCCTCATAAAAATTAATAGCTTAGGTTTTAAGTCCTCATGGGATCGAGACTTTTTATACTATTTGAACGATACGTGCGCTTGCGTTATACGCATGTGATTTCACGCCGGATAAGTTTTTGGCACCGTTGCAGGGGACTTATTTATCTTTCACTATTAGTTTTAGGGTTAGATACGTTACTTGTATCTAATTTCTTTTTACTTATTGTTTTTGTTTTCTTGTGTTTCAGGTTCTCAGAAACTACATGAGACGAACCAGAATCTTTGAACTCCGACCGCTTGACCCATAAATTGAAAGAACCATCAGACAAATGATAAGGGAAAGGCGAGAATGACAAACCTTTGGAAGTTTAGTCAACATGGAACATGAACCTTTCGAAGTTGCACCATCAATACCCATTCGAGACAGAACCATTCCGGTGGTCGACGGCTTCATTTCCTGTATTATACGTCCTCATTTACCAGCAAATGCGTGTGACATCAAAACATGCATTTAGATGATTCAGTAGTCAGTGCAGTTTGGGGGGAATACAACTGAAGATCCTAATACCCACATCAGCAACTTCCTGGAAGTTAGAGGTACTTTCATTACAACCGAGGAGCTGTAAAAGCAATGAGACTGCAGGTTTTTCCATATTCCTTGAAAGACAGAGCAAAAGCTTGGCTACATTCACTACCATCTGGTTCCATCACAACTTGGAACACTCTAGCCACCAAATTCCTTCCAAAGTATTTTCCACCAGCCAGAACACAGCAAAACTGAGGAATGAAATCACATCCTTTATACAACATGACTCGGAAACTCTCTACGAAGCTTGGAAATGTACAAGATTTGCTCTGGAAATGTCTTCACCATGAGATTCCAAAATGGCTTCAAGTCCAAACTTTCTATAATGGACTTTCTGGATTGATGAGAACCACAATTGATGCTGCTGCTGGAGGAGCTTTGATGGCAAAAGGAGAAGTTCAAGCCTGGGACCTAATCGAAGAAATGGCTAACAACAATTCCTTGTGGCCAACAGAATGGAGCATGATTCAAAGAATTGCTGGAATTTATGAAGTTGGAGCCAATTCAGCAGTCAACACCAAGCTAGATCAGATATGCAAGACTCTCAGCACTATATTGTTAGTGTTCCTAGAACATGCCAAGGATCTAATAAGCATGAAAACATGTTCATAAATTCAAAATAAGTTGCGGAATTACTTACATTAAATGGATTTGAGCTTTTAAAATTTTGAGAAGAATATCCAAGATCCAAGATGCTTCGTTTGTTGATTCCAAGCTTTGAGTTGAAGATCTCCAAGATCCTTCCTTTGTTGATTCCAAGCTTTTGAAGTTGTTTCCATATCACCTTTATTGATTTGTGAAGTGCTAGCTCCTTTGAAATTGCTACAAAATCAAAGTGTAGATAGGATGCCATTCACGCCCAAGTTGAAAGAGTTCTAGGGTTTCCTTTTTTTTCAAGTGTGTTTTGTGTGATGCATGCACAAATGAAGAGAGAGGGAAGAGTTTTAGGTAAAACCAATTTACCATTTTACCTAAACAAGGTAGTTGGGTAAATGGTTTCACCAAAACCATTCCAAGATAGTTGGATGGTGGGTGGCTTGGCATAAATGCCAACTACCATCCCAACTACCACATGTGAAGTGGGCCCCACATTTGAATTCAAAATTCAAATGTCTCTAAGAACATTTTGTTGGTTTCTATTACCAAGCCCCAAGATCAACAAGAACAAGCAAAATATATATAAATGAATGAACAATATTGAAGTATGGCGGAATCATACTCACAAAAATCGGAATGCGGATGCGTTGATGAAATGAAAACTTCTCCTTTGTGCAGTGATGAATTCGGCCAAGGTGGAAAGTGCAGCTCCAAGCTTTGTTTGATCCTCCCAAGCTCAAGGATTAGTTTCCCATAACACATTTGTATGATCCCTTGAATGTGCTAGCCTTTGTTGTGATTTTGAATGCACAACTTCTTCAAATCTTGCCACAAAAATTGAAGAAATGGAGAGCCCAAAACTGCATGTAGTTTCGGCAATGTGAGAGAGAGAGGAGTTCAATGATTTTTGTTACAAAAAATCAATTTATATTTACGCCATAATATTTATTAAATTAATAATAAACTTATGACACAAATCATGCAATGGCTTAGAGTGTCAAACACTCAATTTCCATGCAAAACCATTGAGTGCATTGTACACTATCTCCATGCAATGCATTAAAGTTAAATAATGCATAATATGACATGTGTCATGTGGCCCCACACGTTTCCAAATGAAAGTGGGCCCACGTGCACTCACCGCGTTCGGGTTCGATATTTCCGAAATACCGAACTTACGTCGCGACGTTAATTAAATCGAATTTAAATAAATAATTGCGCCTAGCGAAATTATTATTTACGTCGCTAACGAATTAATTCTAAATTAACTCGTTTGCCCGAATTAAAATCTAATTTTAATTTCGCGTCGAAATCGAATTTCGATTATTATATCGAATATAATAATTTTACGATTAATTCCAAATTAATCGTTATCTCTCTATGTATAGTACTTTTTCCAAGATAAAGTCTCTCCGTAATTAATCCAAGATTAATCGAGTTTAAATCATACGTCATTGGTGAATCTTCGGGAAGCGACCCAAGAGATCTCCGGATATGTTGGCAGTAAATACGGTCGTCGGATTATCCGAACACGTACGTACCTCGTACTACGTTTTTACCGATTCACAAGACAAGGTTGGCTTCTAGCAAAGCGCCATGCCTACCCAATTCTCCAGAAATATTCTTATAGGAATATAAGATCTATATCAAGCGTAGTATACCGTAGTATTGCGTATATCGAACCAGTATCGGATAATCACATGTTAGGCCTGGGGCTGGAAATGTGTCTGCCCCGTACGAAACATATATCGGACATCAAGCAACTAGTCTCTTTAAATCGGACAATCCTGACCTGGTCATATTGTCCCGATGGTTGCAACCTTTTACAGAGTACTAGTTCTGTGTCTTGCGTGATCATCACCTCCATATGTCTGAAGTGATACTTCCATCTCGACATCACATCCAGTACACTACGATTCTCGATAAACCCAGAAGAGGTGTACACAGAACCGGTTAAGGTCCCCAACCACCAAAACCAAAGTTTACCGATTGTCGCAAGTACTAGCGATGTAAGTCTCAGGTTAAGACCATATACACCTACCCTGATGCGGCCTCCCATAGACACGCAGACATACTACCAATGGGATTCCGCGGGGTCTATCCAAAGCGAAGCTGTTTTCCGTACCATCGGTAAAACACAAGCTCCTATCGCACTTGCATAAGTATCCAATACTTAAATATATGAGAACTATGCCGTTGTGCCCTCACAACGTGCACAAGCGCAATACTAGTCTATTCCGCATTATCGATGTCTGATCTCGATAATACTCCGACTAGGGATATTTAATGATTAAACCTTTATGGATTGATACTGTCTCATATCATCTCAATCCGGTATTAATCATATGGACTTTCGCCATTTATATATCAAAGTAAATAATATTACAAAACGGCAAAAGGCAATTTCATTATCACATAGTTAATTTTGTACACTAATACAATATCATTTACAAACAGTGACGCTATGGGACATAATGTCTAACACATTTGCCACGGCTCAGTTCTGTTTAATCCGATAAACGAACTTTCATCGCTAAATAATTAAATCTAATTTAATTAAATAATGATGCCTCCAAATATATTACGAATGTCGTTTATGAATTAATTCTAAATTAATTCGTTCATTCGTATTAAAGTCCGACTTTAATTCCGTAATGAAATCAATTCATATTAATATATCCAATATATTAATTTTAGCCCATACGAATAAATTAAATAGAAAAATCAAATTTAACTATAAATTTACTTTACCGATTAATTCCAAATTAATATTGTTATCTCTTTTCCGAACACATTTAATCCCAGATTAAATAATACCTCAATTAATCCCAGATTAATTTTCTCTCTCTTAATTTATCCCAGAATAATTATCTCTCTTAATTAATCCTAGATTAATTCTAATTAAATCAACTGTCATCGGTGAATCTTTGGGAAGCGACCCAAGAGATCCCTATATATGTTGGCAGTAAATACGGTCATCAAATTATCCGAATACGTGCGTACCTCGTACCACATGCTTACCGATTTACAAGACTGGTTGGCTTCTAGTAAAGTACCGTGCCTACCCAATTCTCTAGAAATATTCTTACTGGAATATATAATCTATTAGACGTAGTATACGTAGTATTGCGTATTGCGATTCAGTATCTATTGTCACGTGTTAGGCCTGGGGCTGGAACTGTGTCTGCCCCGTACGAAGCACATGTCGGATGTCTGGTAACTAGTCTCTATAATCGGATATACATGACCTAGTCATAATATCCCGATGACTGCAGTACTTAAGAGTACTAGTACCGTATCCTACGTGACATCATCTCCACTATGACTGGAGTGATACTTCCGTCTTGACATCACACCCAATACACTACGATTCTCAATATACCCAGCAGAGGCATACACAGAACCGGTTAAGCCCTGGACGACCAAAACTAAAGCATACCGATTGTCGCAAGCATTAGCGGTGCAAGTCTCAGGTTAAGACCAAATACACCTACCCTGATTTCGGACTTCCATAGACACATAGTCATACCACCAATGGAATTCTGAGGGGTCTATCCAGAGCGAAGCTATTTTCCGTACCATCGGTAAAAACAACCTCCTATTACACTTGCATGAGTATCCTATACCCAAATATATGAGAACTATGCCGTTATGATCTCATATAACACGCACAAGTGTAATACTAGTCTATTCCTCATTATCGATGTCCAGTCTCGTTAATACTACGACTAGGGATATTTAATGATTAATCCTTCGTGGATAGATACTGTCACATATCATCTCAATCCAGGAACTAATCATAAGGACCCCTCCTATCATTTATACATCTAGGTGATCTAATCACAAATGATAAGAGTGCAATCTCCTTGTCACATAGTTTTTGTAAGACAACACCATGATCTGTACAAATAGTGACGCTATGGGTCATAATTGTCCAACAATCTCCCACTTGGCCTATAGCCAGTCACTCGAGTGTCTTACACCCGAACTATGTACGGTTCGCTCAAACTGCTGAGGAAGGGCTTTCGTCAGTGGATTTGTATGATTATCGTCTGATGCAATTTATTCGATCATCACATCGCCACGATGTATGATCCGAACGAATCAGATGAATAGTCGAAGTATATATCTGGATCGTTGATGAGACCATTAATTCTTTAGCTTGTGCTGTAGCCTAGTTCAGCTGCTAACAGAACTATATCTAATCTAATTAGATTTGTTAATGACCCAGATGGCTTCTACTGCTGCCTCAGCCACAGCATAACCCGTATTTGTTGTTATTTTCGGTAACAGTATTTTGCTTGGAATTTTTCCAGCTCATTGTTCCGTTATTCAAACTGTATAGTACCGTTGTTTTTATCGGTTAGGAAACTTCAGCAATGATCCCAGTCACTTCAAGTTCTCCTTCTCCATAGTTTAAGATATCATCCTTAGTTTTCTAAGATACTAACGGATGTTCTTAATATCAATCCAGTGACTATCACTTGGATAGACCTGTTTGTGACTCCATATGCTCAAAGCGTATGAGACATCAGGTCACTTACATTTTTCAATGTACGAGTTCTCATAGAGTGTTAACAACTTTAAATCTATCCCAATAGATCTTTATTCCTAGAATAAAGGTTGTTTCTCCCAATAATTCTACGAAGAATGTTTCATGAAAGCCAAGCTTTCAC
Organism: Zanthoxylum bungeanum; assembly: GCA_019454045.1. Taxonomy (NCBI): domain Eukaryota; kingdom Viridiplantae; phylum Streptophyta; class Magnoliopsida; order Sapindales; family Rutaceae; genus Zanthoxylum; species Zanthoxylum bungeanum. The sequence continues at coordinate 25,048 of SKCR01042604.1, forward strand.
CGATTGTAATATGGGAATATCATTTCCAAGAAATGACATATCATCATTATTTAGGACAATCACTTTCAGTGCGCTCCCACTAACCTCCTTATATACACAAGAATCATATTCATTTTGAATCAAATCATACACCATTATGATTACATCAAAACGATAGTTCCAAGAACCCAATGCTTACTTCTATCCATACACGGATCGAATAACCTACAAATCTTATTTGCTAGTTTTGGTACGAAAAAATCGTCAAGATGTTATAAACATCCTCCAAAAAGGTTTCCGTTTAAAGAAAACGATTTTGACGTTCAACTGCCATATTTCATGAATGAAACATGCAGCATCAGCAAGCATTATCCAAATGGATTTATCGATGGCAACAGGTAAAAGGTTTCATTGTAATCAACACAATGTTGATAACGATACCTTTCCACTACAAGCCTAGCTTAGTACGTTGGTATGCTGCCATCCACGTATGTCTTCCTTGAAGACTTATATAGTACCAATAGGCACAATGCATTGCGGTACAACAACTAGTGTTCAAACATAGTTGATATACATGGAATCCATTTCGGACTCATGGCACTTTGCCATAAGAGGGAGTCGATACCTTGTATCACTTCCTCATATGTGTCAGTTGCTATTTCTCAAAAGATTGACATCTTTATGAGGTGAGATCAGAAACCCATACCCCAGGTTATTTTATGACTCTCTCTGATCTACGCGGTTCTTGTTTATTCGAAGATTACTGGTATAGTTTCATCCATGATGAACTGTTCGTGTTCCATTAAGGACTTGGTGCTTTGAATAGTATTACTCTGATTTTCATCGAGTTTTACTATCCTCCCACTTACCACTGCATATCGGTATTCCTCTTAGGAAAACCGCATGGCGAGCAACAATTAAAATTGTTATCTTGTGAGATGTATAAGTACTATACTTTGGTTTCCCTAGGATAACCTACAATTGGCACTTGTCCAATTTGGGTTCTTGTTTGGTATCATCCAAACATATGCCCAGCATCCCAAATCTTCAGGAGTGAGAAACCCAGTTTCATTCCTGTTCATATCTAATATGAGATCTGTCAAACAGATTTTCATGGAACCTTATTCAAAATAAGTATTGCACTATTAAATGCTTATCCCTTTAAAGGAAAATGGTAGCTCAGAGCGACTCATGATTAACCTTATCATGTCCAACAAAATTTGGTTTCTCCATTAGACACACCGTCAAACTGACGTGTTTCAGGAGGAGTCCTCATTGAAAGAATACTATACTCTTTCAAGTATTTGAGAAACTTACTGCTTAAGTATTTTCATCATGGTAAAACCGTGATGGTTTTAATACTTTAGCGGATATGTTTGTCTATTTCGTGTCGAAACTCTAAAAGTTTCCGATTCGTGTTTCATAAGAACACATAATCATAACGCAATGCTACATCCGTAAAGGTCACGAAACATTCATTTCCACATTTAGCCTAGCTAGACATGGCCTCACTTACGTCACTATGAACGAGGGCTAACAGATTGATGGTACTTACACTTTTACCAAGTAAAAGGTATTTTAGGTACTTTACCTAATAAACTAGATTCGTAGAAATCATTTGAATAGAATCAAATCCGTCCTAGTATCCACTCTTCAAAAGTGTGGATATACGAGTCTTGTTTAATGTGTCCCAGACAACACTGCCATAATAAGTCTTATCTGATCAAATCAGTTTGAGCTATTTGTTTATCATATTATATGTTTAGATTTATTTATATTCAAAATATAAATAATGTTACTCACATCTAATGTGTTTATCTCAATATCATCTTTATAAAATAAAACACTTTAGTGTTCTAGAATATAAAGGTATACCCGCAACAGGTTAAACCCTGATATGGAGATAATGTTTCTAGTCAAACTAGTTACATTATAACAGTTTCCTAATTTAAGTACACACCCGAAGGGTAGTTCCTAAACTTAGGTATCTACGGTAAAACAGTGACCTTCGTCCTGTTTCCGATTGGCAGATTAATCTCAATTGAAGTCAGTATTCTGCTCATAGCCGATTCAGCACATTAATGCATATTTATGTATCACATTTAGTATTTAAAATCTGATTTTAATACTAGTAGTGAACATATTTATGACAAACATATTTGAAGTCAGAGCCTTGCTCGTCTTCAATTCCTTCATGTCTGCTTTGTCCATACGGCAGTCATGCTTCAATGACCCCGTTTGCCACAATTTAGGCAGACATCTTGGGATATGTCCTTTATCTTCCTAGAAGATTATAATGATTTTGCCTTTGCCCTTTTTCACATTCTAGAAGTCTTTGGCCAAGCCTTGGCCTTCTAGAACATTGAAGTAAGATGCGTCTTGCGCTACTTGCCTTATTGCAAACTTTGGCTTTGTCTCATTGAGAATGGCCATTAACTCTCCAAGAGTTATTAATTGCAATTTAACACTTCTAAGATCTAAGAATAGATCTATGAAGATCCTTCAATTTCTTCATCATACTTTAAGGATCTAATCCTTAGTTCTGATTAAGAAATTAAGGAGTCTTTATGGCAAGCATAATGGATTTAAACATTAAAGTTATCATCACATGAATCTTCCAAAGATCATTCTATACTATTTGCTTAACTCCGGGCTTAGGCCTAAGATGTTATTTTATCAAATAAAGTAACTTCTTAGTTTCAGGACTATCCTGAAATTTATTCCCAATTTGAAAATTAAAGTCGTTTAAACATATTTTCCCTAGGATAATGTTTTAAACACTAATCATTCAATTTAATCTTGATTCTAATAGTCTAAATATTTAATCAACGATTTCAGGTACAATCTAATGTAATGATTACTATAGTCTAACTATATAACTTATTACAATTTTATTGGTTAAAATCAAATATATATTAATTACTATAATCTAATTATATAATCATTATAAATGATTGGTAAAATCCAAATATATTGATTACTATAATCCAATTATATAATCAACTATAATTGAAGGGTAAAATTCAAATATATATTGATTACTATAATCCAATTATATAATCAACTATAAATGAAGTAGTTTGAATACAGTCTAAAAGTTAAATTAAAACAACTATTAAATATTAGTCCAACTAACATTTAATTTATTTGACGAATGATATTTGATTGAGCGTGTATGGCAAGTATCTAAACGACTATTGCAAATTTAATTCTTGCCTCCCACTATTTTTCGGCGAGCCTCTAACCCTCTGTGGAGTACTCGGGAAACCTAGTCTCCTAGTGGGCTAGGATCCCGTTAAATAACACACAATCTTGACTTTGACCAACAAATTGTATGATACTTAACTAGGTAGATCTCTAAGATCAATTGGATCCCATCCAATTCCTAGATCCAGTAGGTGTACATCCAAGTCCGAAACATATATCTTATATATGCCAATATATCAAATATATTACCTAACCTTTTTCCTCTGAATCAACTAAGCCTTGGCTTTGGCACAACAAACTTAATGATCCAAGTTAAGCGGAACCCGTTGACATGGAAAGCTTCGTAATCAATGTCGATGGACAATAAGTGATCTTGACTTTGGCCAACAAATCACGACTTGGACAAGACACCGATATGGAACAAAACTCTCATGATTCAAACACATCCTCAATTGACAAAGGTCTTGACTTTGGCCAACAAACCAATGCCAACTTTGGATCTTGAGTAAGAATCACTCAACGGAAGGAAAAACGCTTAATATGTTTTGAGGGTTTTTCGCGTGCAAATTGGCAACCAATTTATTATCTTTGATTAGGTCTCATCATCATACACCCTTAAACATGCATTCTAAACACATAATAAAGTGCGTATAAATAAATAAATCAATAATGATATGCGGATGGATATCTCACAAATTGTCCTAGAACAAATCACTCACTTTCCTCTCCCCGACTAGAACTATTCTAATTCTACCCAATTACAAAATACAATAAAGAAACCTCATTTACATTGAGGGGAATAGGTGAGAAGAGAAATACAATGAGAGAGGAGATAAAAGACTGGAAACGTAGGTCCAATTTAATAAATTCTAAACTTATTACAACAATTTCCAAAAATGCCCTTCTAATATCCATCCGATATACATTATTCATACAACACATTCATGTAATCATACAAATCATGTTATTCAATCAATCTAATCCAATTAATTAATCTTTGAATTAATGACCATCCAATGTTCAAACAACGATTTGATTTGCACGAGTCAAACTCGTTTAAGAATAAATACTCAAAGTAAGTATTCTTGAATCATATTGAACTACAACTTTAAATCCAATTTCTTTGTATTCAATACTAATTCCAATTTAATTCCAAATTAATATTTACACTTACTTATAAGCCTTAAAGACTTGGATTCCAAATCCAATCTTAATGGGTCTCAAAGGCCCAATAACATCCAATGTCATTTCAATTAAAGTCCAATGGGCTTTTAATTAATTCTTAAGGCATGGGCTTTGGCCATAATGGATCAAACCCAAAATGCCAAGGCCCAATAGGAATCACCCTATTGCCTACAAATTAATTTAGGCTCATTAGGCCCAATTAAATTCTTTAAAGGGTCAAGTGATGTATTTGGACTTTATGGAATTGGTTTTGGGCCTAATTGGATCCAATCCAAAAGTCCAAAACAAAACTTAGTCAAACCAAGCCCATTAAGCCCAAATACACACTTTTAGCCCAATACATAATTAAAGGCTTATTAACATAATTATAATATTCTAAATATCACAATAATTTTAATTAAAGTGTATTAGCCATGATTAATTAATTAAACTCAATATTTCCAAAATACCAATAAACTTAATTAATCATGCTTAATCCATCAATTCATGCTCAACACAAATTGAAGCCAAAAAACATCATTTCATGCTCAACACAAATTGAATCCTAAATTCATCATTTCATGCTCAACATGCTCTTTGATTATAACATAAACATTACTGACTTTGAATCTAATCCAATAAAACCAACAATCAACATTTAAACATGCATTTAAACACATCATTTCATGTTATAAAAATCAAAAAACTGCAGTCCCATGCAGTGCAACTTTCGGCTCACTAAATTTTTTTTTTTTTGATTCATTTGATTTGTTTCAAATCTAATCATGCATAACTCTAAGTTATCATATTCTAAGCATGCTCAAAGCATCAATATGAAAGAATCATGTTCAAAACATAAAAGCCCCAAATTTTAGTCTCATGAACCCTAAAATTTTCATGCTTAAAATTGGCTCTGATACCATTGTTAGTGTTCCTAGAACATGCCAAGGATCTAATAAGCATGAAAACATGTTCATAAATTCAAAATAAGTTGCGGAATTACTTACATTGAATGGATTTGAGCTTTTAAAATTTTGAGAAGAAGATCCAAGATGCTTCCTTTGTTGATTCCAAGCTTTGAGTTGAAGATCTCCAAGATCATTCCTTTATTGATTCCAAGATTTTGAAGTTGTTTCCCTATCACCTTTGTTGATTTGTGAAGTGCTAGCTCCTTTGAAATTGCAACAAAATCAAAGTGTAGAGAGGATGCCATTCACGCCCAAGTTGAGAGAGTTCTAGGGTTTCCTTTTTTTTCAAGTGTGTTTTGTGTGATGCATGAACAAATAAAGAGAGAGAGAAGAGTTTTAGGTAAAACCAATTTACCCTTTTACCTAAACAAGGTAGTTGGGTAAATGGTTTCACCAAAACCATTCCAAGGTAGTTGGACGGTGGGTGGCTTGGCATAAATGCCAACTACCCTCCCAACTACTACATGTGAAGTGGGCCCCACATTTGAATTCAAAATTCAAATGTCTCTACGAACATTTGCCGCGGCTCAGTTCTGTTTAATCTGATTAAATGAACTTTCGTCGCTAAATAATTAAATCTAATTTAATTAAATAACGATGCCTCGCAAATATATTACGAATGTCGTTTATGAATTAATTCTAAATTAATTTGTTCGTTCGTATTAAAGTCCGACTTTAATTCCGTAATGAAATCCAATTCATATTAATATATCCAATATATTAATTTTAGCCCATACGAATAAATTAAATAGAAAAATCAAATTTAACTATTAAATTTATTTTACCGATTAATTCCAAATTAATCTCGTTATCTCTCTTTCGAACACATTTAATCCCAGATTAAATAATACCTCAATTAATCCCAGATTAATTTTCTCTCTCTTAATTAATCCCAGATTAATTATCTCTCTTAATTAATACCAGATTAATTCTAATTAAATCAACTGTCATCGGTGAATCTATGGGAAGCGACACTCCCATAAACCCTAAACTAATAACCCCTCACTAGTCCCAACTTCACGCACCAAAAAGCCTCATTCAATAGAACCACTCACAGCCTCTCACGCCACTCACGCACATTCGCACCACTCACAGCCACTCACGCACATTCATAGCCCCTCGCGCCTCTCATTTAACAAAACACAGACCTCACTTCCCCTAAGCAGCCTTCAAGCATCAAACGCACCTGGCAGACCACGCACTGCCCACTCACGCAACACTGACCTGTAGCACTGAACCGCACCAAACATCCCTTGACCAGTATAATGCGCATTGGCTAACTAGGGTGGATTAAAGGTCCTCTATTCGAGGGAAATGCCTGAACGCTACCTTTACCACGATGTTTTGTCGCGCCTTTTATTATGTCATTTACCATTTGCATATCATTGCTTTATATACGCATGCATTGCATTCTAGTGCGCATGGGCTAACTATGGTGGATTAAAGGTCCTCTATTCGAGGGAAATGTCTAAAGGCTACCTTTACCACGATGTTTTGCCGCGTCGGACGAGGTACACTCGATTGAACGTGAAATGTGTTTAATCGGGCATACAAGGTCCTATATTATTTATTTGTTCGTTCATGTATTGATAATTTAATGCTCATGGGCTAGCTAGGGTGGATTAAAGGTCATTTATTCAAGGGAAATGCCTAAAGGCTACCTTTACCATGATGTTTTGTCGCGCCAGATGAAGTGCACTCGATTGAATGTGAAATATGTTCAATCGGGCACACGAGGTCCTACATTGTGTATTTGTTTATCCATACATGTGTTTGTGTCGTTTCAGATGCCATTTTGGTAATCTCGTTCGAACACGTTTCCGAACGCTACACGAACGTATGCATTCTGTCTCAGTCCGTTCGAACGAGTTTACGAACGCTACTCGAATGCGTATGTATTTTTTTTTATCATGCATCAGGTCTTATCCCATTCGAACGCGTTCTCGAATGCTATACCAACGCGTTTTCAAACGCTACACGAACGTACATATAGTGAACATATTTCTTTTCATCACACTTCATGCGTGTTCGCTTATTTGGTAATTTCTTTTGCATTACGTAATTAATCATATCATTTCATTATTGACACTTTTACTGTTATCATTTATTTATATTACCGCATTTATCTACTTAGTGTGTTCGTGAGATTGTGTGTTTGCCTTTATTTCACTTACTTCTATGTATGCAAACTTAGATATGAGCTTTATTTTCATGTGAACTTAGAAATAGAATACTCTTGGAACTATATGTTGCGTAGATCCGATTAAATTTTTGCACAAATCATTTCATTACAAGTGGCATAAGTAAGGGACCATTCCGAACCCAACGGTTAGAGGTCTTCCATTGCGAGGGGTGAGTGCGGCCTTAAATCATTTTCCCGGTTCACACCGGGTGGCGACTCCATTTTTATTTCTCCGGTGTAGTCCCCCGTGGGCCACTCTGTACTCCCAACCAGGCCGCGAGCCTGGAACAGCTTCGCCGATTTCTGTGTCCTACAAGACTATTTTGACCACTGCTTGTAAAATCTGGAACATGTGTTACAAAGGTGCGAAGATACCAACCTAGTACTCAACTGGGAGAAATGCCACTTCATGGTGCAGGAAGGCATCTTCCTGGGACATCGGATCTCACAAAAGGGAATCGAGGTAGACAAACCAATGATTGAAACATTTGAAAAACTACCTCCACCAACATCAGTCAAAGGGATTCAGAGCTTTCTTGGACATGCGGGTTTTTACAGGAGATTTATCAAAGACTTCTTAAAGATTGCTAAACCTCTATGCAATCTTTTGGAGAAGGATATGCCTTTCAACTTCACCAAAAAATGCCAGGAAGCTTTTGTGATCCTAAAACAGAAGCTGGTTTATGCTCCTATCATTGTAACACCAAACTAGACCCTTCCATTTGAGGTAATGTGAGACGCCAGTGATTTTGCTGTAGGTGCAGTTTTGGGACAATGGAAAGCAAAAAATTTCCACACCATTTACTACTCCAGCAGAACTTTGAATGAAGCTCAACTCAACTACACAACCACTGAAAATGAGTTGCTCGCAGTTGTGTTCACTTTTGATAAATTCTGATCCTATATGCTGGGTCCCAAAGTGGTGGTCTACACATATCATTCAGCAATCAAATACTTGATCACGAAGAAATATGCCAAACCCAGATTGATCCGTTGGATACTTCTTCTGCAAGAATTCGATGTGGAGATCAGAGACAGGAAAGGAATAGAAAACCAAGTGGCAGATCACTTGTCGAGGCTCGGGAATGGAAAAATAGCTGGCAAAGAACTGATAATCAAAGAAAATTTTCCAGATGAATAGCTATTTTCCATGAAACAACATAATGCTCCTTGGTATGCTGACTATGTCAATTATATAGTCTTAGGAAAATGGCCGTTGGAATGGACAACTCAGCAACGAAAGAAGTTCTTCAAAGAAGTCAAGCACTATGTTTGGGATGAGTCGTACCTGTTCAAACGCTGTGCTGATCAATTATTGAGATGGTATGTTCCACAAGAGGAGGTCAAAAGTGTTCTTCAACATTGTCATTCATCACCATATGGCAGACACTTTAGCGGAAACAAAACTTCAGCCAAAGTCCTACAATCAGGTTTGTTCTGGCCCACTCTTTTTAAAGATGCTTACTTGTTTTCTCTTCAATGTGAAAGGTGGCAGAGAACGAGAAATATTTCAAAGAAAAATTAAGGACCTTTGCAAAACATTCTCGAAGTGGAGATATTCGATGTTTGGGGTATTGATTTTATGGGACCCTTTGTTCCTTCATTCCGAAATCTGTACATACTGGTTGTTGTAGACTACGTCTACTAATTGGTTAAAACAATCGCACTGACATCAAACGATTCAAAAGTGGTGATCAAATTCCTTAAAAATAATATTTTCACTCGCTTCAGAACGCCTCGGGCTATTATCAGTGATGGTGGCACATATTTCTGCAAAAAAAAATTCAATTCGCTCCTATCCAAATATGGAGTTACTCATAAAGTTGCCACTGCCTACCATCCTCAGTCAAATGGACAGGTTGAAGTTTCAAACAGGGAGATCAAAATAATTTTGGAAAGAACCGTCAGATCAACAAGGAGTGACTGGTCTACAAATTGGATGACGCATTATGGGCCTATCGGACAGCTTACAAGACACCCATTGGTATGTCCCATATCGTATGGTGTTTGGGAAAACATGCCATCTTCCAGTTGAGCTTGAACACAAGGCGTACTGGGCACTGAAGAAGTTGAATCTTGATCCACAAGCTGTAGGAGAATAACGACTTCACCAACTCAACGAATTCATTGTCTGTGCACTATTTTACCTTGAATTGTACAATAACACATGCCTCCCTTCGAGTGCTAAGTTTAACGTCGTCAGCTAGACGTGACTTCTCGATCGTTAGGCTGGATCTGAGAGAGTGACACTTTCTTTTTGTCGCTCAAATAATTCTCCCAAGTAGTGCTTGACACGCTGACTGTTAACCTTGAATCTTTCATTATTGTTGGGATCAAGTAACTCAACAGCTCCATATGGTAAAACCTAAGTGATCATAAATGGACCTGACCACATTGATTTCAACTTTCAAGGGAAAAGTTTTTACCTTGAATTGTACAATAACACATGCTGCCTTGGTTCCAATTGTCTGCGCACTATTTTTCGGTCATGCCATTTCTTGGTTTTTTCTTTGTATAATCGGGCATGACCGAAAAATAGTGCGCAGACAATTGGAGCCAAGACAGCATGTGTTATTATACAATTCAAGGTAAAAACTTTTCCCTTGAAAGTTGAAATCAATGTGGTCAGGTCCATTTATGATCACTTAGGTTTTACCATATGGAGCTGTTGAGTTACTTGATCCCAACAATAATGAAAGATTCAAGGTTAACAGTCAGCGTGTCAAGCACTACTTGGGAGAATCATTTGAGCGACAAAAAGAAAGTGTCACTCTCTCAGATCCAGCCTAACGATCGAAAAGTCACGTCTAGCTGACGACGTTAAACTTAGCACTCGAAGGGAGGCAACCCATGCAATTTGTGTATATATTATGATCTGGTGTGTTTTATTTTTGTGTGTTTAATTTTTGCAGATAAAGTCATTTCACGATGGAAGAAACTCTCGCAAATCTTCACAAGCAATTTCTTTCTCTCCCTCAAAAATCTCTAATGAAATTCTACAAAGTTCGCTTGGAAGGGATAAGACTACTGATGATCAAAGATATTCCTACTGACATTCGTTGGATTATTGAAGCACGGGTCCGATTGGCAGGTGAGTCTTCTAACTCTTTTATTTCACATCTGCCTGGTTTAGGAAGGAGCACATATGCTAAAAAGAGAAGAGCTATTAGAATGGGTGTATGCTATAAATGTGCTCGCATGTTTTGTGATACTCATTGTCGTTCTTTAGGAATGGTGTCTAATAACCGTGAAGAAAAGATTAATTTCATTAGGGATGGCTTGAGTAAGGAGTCTTTGGATGACAAATCTAAAAATCTTGAGACGCATCCCAATGGATATGTGCATCATGAAATTTGCATGTTATATACACAATTCCAAAGAGAAAGACAACAGTTAAGTCTTGGGAATCTGACTAAAAAAGACCATGTTTTCCAATTTTTAAGAAAACTGGATAGGAAGCTTGTCCGCATAGACGTCAATCAAGCCGTAAATTATTGTAAATATTATATCTCTTTGTCTTTTCCTAATAAATGTGATTTGTTTTGTTGTTTTCTTTTATTTTCTCCGACATGATCCAGACCGTTTTGACCTTTCACGATTTACTATTTTGCTAATAATCGTTCTTTGGAAGATACTAGTGCTATTATTACTCACCCATTTTCAGGTGTTATAAAGTCAACTCATCTTTGCACTTTTGAAGGCATCCAGATTTGAGAAAAGAAACATACATAAAATGGAAGCTACTTCCAGAAGACGAGTTGTAAATATTTGTGTCTTTTGTGATACTAGTGTTGGTACTAAGCCGCAATACGTAGCAGCAGCACATGAATTGAGACGAGTCATAGTTGAGAAGAATATTCACCTAGTATATGGCAGAGACAGTCTTGGATTAATGGGGATCATTTCAAATGCCGTACAGGATGGAGGCAGTCAAGTTCTGTGAATCATCCCAAAACCCTTGGTAGAGGCGGATCTTATAGGATAATCAAACGGAGAAGAACTAATCGTGCCAGGTATGTCTGAATGACTGGTGGAAATGATTAACCGTGCTGATACTTTTATTGCTTTGCCAGGTGGTTTGGGTACGTTGGAGGAGATTTTTACAGTGCTATTTTGGGCGAACTTGAACATACACCAGAAACCAATTGGATTGTTCAACGCAGATCGATTTTATGATTTTCTTTGTGTATTTCTAGATGATGCCCGAATAAATGGGTTCGTATAAAAACCTCTAAAAGAACTCATCTTCACTGCCAGAACTGCCCAGGATTTAATTGAACAAATTTTTTCCTATGAACCACAAATTGACCCTATCCTTTCCAAGATAAAATGGTCCGATAATGATCGTGGTAATAAGCGTCGGATAAATCTGGATCTTAACCTTTAAATTTTCCATTTAGAAGTAGAATTTCAACTAACCAGGTACTATATTCTAAACTCTTCTTCTACTATTTAAGACATTGGGGATAATGTCTCATTTAGGTTTGGGGGTGGGGAATAGTTTATTAATATCTTGTTTGTATGTTGTTTTTATTGGTAGTCGGGGAATAATTGATTAGTATCTTGTTTGTATGTTTTTTTTATAAGTAGTCCAAAAATTTTCGAAAAATAAAAAAAAATTGAAAATTTTTACAAAAATCAAAAAATATTTTGTGTTTTTGTGTCTTTAACTTGATTAATCGGGTGAAATTGGTGTGAGATAGTTGTGTAAGGAGTTACCACTCCTGAGACGTATCTCAAACCTATTTCGGAACAAGTTAATTTTTTTTTATTTCCTTTTGAATTATTTAATTTGTGAATTCTCCATAAAATTGACTAAAAATGGATCTTCATATGCTCAGTTGACAGGTATTATTAACGTGCATGGTAACATACGGACATGAGCTGTAATTGAAAAGCTTGTAATATCCAGTGTTATAGTTAAATTGGAGGAATCATCTATGAAAAGCGATGTGATAGAAAAAAAAACGTCTGAGATCCGAGTTATTATGTCTGTAAGCGTGTTTTAACACCTAGTGCCCAAAAACCAACTAGTTTGGGAGTCACTGGCCCAAAGCTCGCTACATGGATCAAGGATGTTGCAAAAATATATATATCTGAAGTCTGAGTAATTAAGTCTGTAGGGGTGTCTTAACACCTGGTGCCCTAAAGCCAACTGGTTTGGGAGTCACTGGCCTAAAGCTCGCTACATAGATAGAAGATATTGTATATAAATAAAAAATATTCAAAAATCAGAAAAATTAGAAAAATTATTCCATTGCTACAAAAAGATGTGAATTCTGATAAAACTTTAGAATAAAAATATTACTTTCTTCTCAACTGCACTTGTAATTGTTGTGGGCAAAAATGAGTTGATTAGTACTTTGTTAACTGTGTATATGGAGAATGGTAAATATAATCGAAGAATTTAGTTATTCAGTAATTTAGAAAGAAAGAAAACAACTAGTAACTTGGAGTAGAAGTTTCACCTGATTAGTCACTAACTTCTTTATTCTATTTTCTCTTGTCTTTTTGTTTTTGTGTGCATTAGTTTTACTATCTTTTTACTTTTGTAAAATATTTGTGGGTATCATTGTTGTAAACCCTCACGAGACTACAACTCGTCCACTAGGGACACCTATGGGTTTAAAGGCTTGTTGCATATGCTAAATGCAACTGTGATCCCTACGAAAGTGGCTTAGTTTAATTTTATTTTAAAGATGTTTTATTTTGTGTTTTGCTCGAGGACTAGCAAAATGTTAGGTTTGGGGGTGTGATGAATGGTAAATGTATCACTATTTCCCACTCATTTGACGTAATATTTTGTATAGTTTCTTGAGTTTTGTGAATATTTTGATGTGTTTTGTTTTATTTTGTAGATAAATAAAGTTTCAGGACATACTGGAGTTGATTTGGGGCCAAAACAGTGAAAAATGACAACAAATGGCAAAAATGTAATTTGGCACGTCGCGACGCCTAACGTGCGCCGGACTATACTAACTCGCGCTGCTTCATGCTAAATGCACTGTGCCACGTGTCAATTTTTAGAAGTCTGCTAACATGCGTCTGATGCTAACGTGCGCCTGCCACATGTCAACATCAAATGAGATATGCTAACGTGCACTGTGCCACGTGTCATCATCCTATGGTTCCGACAATTACCATCGCCATGTGTCAGCCACGTAGGCATCCACATTAGCAACATGCCAATGCAATGTGCCATGTCATCTCCACATCATCATCAGTAAATCATTGCATGCCACGTGTCACAATCTTATGGTGCCGACAATCTACATCGCCACATGTAGCCACGTCGTAGCCATATCAGCTCCACGTCAGCACAATTATTGAGTTAAGCATCCAAAATGCCATGTCAGCAGATAAGAATCTGAAGCAGCCAATCAGCGACTGACACGTGGTAGCGTTGCGACGCAAGAGCAATTCACGCGTCGCGATGCGTGAGGCTTATCGACCCCTATAAATTTATCTCGAAATTTCAGTTTCAGATGTACCTTCCTCTCTGTAATTTTCTGAATAAATAAGGAGTTTGTATCTAGTTTTCTTTAAATTATAGTTTTGTAATTAATTTTATTTACTTTCTATAATAGTAGTTTACTTTCTTTACTTTTTCAGTTTTTACTATTTAGCTATGAGGAGGTAACTTCCCCCTGCTAGGGTGAAAGGTAAAACTTTTATTACTACTATTTAGATTAATCTCTGTTAAATATATATATTCACTATTTAAATCTTGACTTAACAAGGATACCTCTATATTGGTCGGTTGGTAATCAATTATAAACTAGTTTTAACCTGACTAAGCATGGATACCGTCTGGTTGGTCGGTTGGTAATTACCGCCCATATGGCTGGTTTATTGACAAATAATGATACCGCATTTATGGTCGGTTGGATTTAATTTGACTTAATCAGGTTACCGCCTATATGGCTGGTTGGTAATATCACAAGTTAATATATTATATTAAGGGAGATATCTAAAATAGTAGTGATAAAAGTAGATCCTCTAGCCCTAACATTTTCTTTTATTGTAATTTTCTTTATTTACTTTTCAGCATTTTACTTTATGTGTTTTATTTTATTTAAGTTTTTACTAGCCCTAGTTATGTGTCGTAACTAAGTTAGTTATCTGGGGTTGTGATGAATTCCAATATCATTGGTTTGTAAGGGGTTATTTTATAGTTTGGATAATATAAATGTTTACTTATTAAGTCTTAAACTTAATGCTTCTTGTTAACTGGCCATTAATAAAATTGATCTGGTAAACTTAAAATAAAGTTGTCAAAGGAATTTTAGGTTTTAGCCTTAGACTTAATAGCCAATGATCTTCCTTGAGGATAGATAACCCTTTAATAGATTTCCTTACAGGATAGACATAAATCTGTCGGGCGGGGTAGCCATAATTGGAACTTAATCTTAATAAATCCAGGTAATTTCGTTGACATAGATTATGGTTCAACTGGGTAATATTAAGTATTTGCATCTGACCATCGACAAAGGCTTTTGCATAATTTCGTGTTCCATGTTAGTAATCCGACATATTACACAAACATGAAATAACCACTTTATCTTTAAAAATATATTGGAAGAAATCACAACCCTGGATAGTTTTATAAATTTGAATTTTCCTCAACCTACTTTCGCGTAATTTTATTTATTTGTTTTTAAGTTTAAAGTCATCACCCAGTTAATCAATCAATCTGTTAGATACTAGTAATCATTTAGCCTCATAAAAATTAATAGCTTAGGTTTTAAGTCCTCGTGGGATCGATACTTTTTATACCACTTGAACGATACGTGCGCTTGCAATATACGCTTGTGATTTCGCACCGGTCAAATAGCTTTGCAAACAGCTTTGATTTTAAGTTATTAACTATGTGAGTTTATCTCAATTCTCAGTAGTAGATGGGTCAAACCAACCTGAGTATCTAAAATTGTTCCGTGTGCTACAAAACGCGTAAAGTGAGGTATGTGAATTTTTTTGAAGCTTTACCGTTTGACTCGAATGATCACTGCTCACTGAGGTAATATGTCTGGTTACTAAGTAGAAGCTTATTTATTAACTAACTCAAGCCGTACCGTTTGACACAAACAGCCAGTGCTTACTGAGGCAAGACACCCAGTTACTAAGTAAGAACTTGGTAAGTTTTTATTTATCTTTTTTTTTAAAATTAATTTATTTTTTTTCATCATTATACCGCACATCATAAATAAATATAGACATAAATAGATAATCAGGCAAACATTCATTCATCATCCACCGATTATTTCAACTAGTCAATTTGTCAATTCCTTATTATCTAACTCCTACAGAACTATTTTTTAATGTATACGAGTCTGACCTAGATATTAGGCTCAAAGTATAGGATAAAAGTGAATTAACATTTATATTTTCCTATAACGTTTTACTAAGACAAATAATCTAATCATTAGACTCATTTTTTTTAAACACGCAAAACATGCAAGAGACAAGACATGCAGGGAAAGAAAAACATAAATTAAAGAAAAAATAACGGAGACAATAAATAAAAATAAACAACATCACCCCCAAACCTAAACCTAGCATTGTCCCTAATGCGTTACAAAATAAAAGAAAGGTAAGGGAACAATGTTACCGTGGATTCTTCATTCCTCAACCTCGTCGACGTCACTGCCATCCCCTGGATAGGCTGGAATCTTATCATTAAAAAATCCCTGATGGTGTGCCATTTGTTGAAGCAATTGAGCAATGTAATCGACCCGAGATTCCAACCGATCTATTCATTATGACATGGAGCGAGATCGTGATGGTCATTGCGCTAGTTGAGGTTGCTGCTATAGAGCTGCAGGTGTATAGGAAGAATCGGCCTGTGCAGGCCTCTCTACTCGGAGTTGCTGGATAATTTGAGTGGTCAATGAAGTAGGTGGCTGTAATGTTTCTTCCCTAGTGTCCATGAGCACCCTGGCCGTGCATAGGTTTGTAATTAAGCTGCAGTACAACATGCCAGTTTTGTAGAGCGTGCTGCCCAAACTATATTGGTCGATATCAGCCCACCCACATCAATGGTATGACCCTCCAACACTCCAACAGAGAATATAACAGGATCATCCGTTCTTTTGTGACATTGGTAATATGGGTGCATGGTAGCAATGTACGGGTAAGGAAATGAAACCAAACCCTGGCACCTTCCTTAAGATATCGTGAGCTCATCTTCAAATATTCCCGGTTGCTACTCATATTGATGGGAAGCGACCACGAGTGCGCAGCGGAAAATAAAAAATTATGATGCCGCTATCACTTTGCCCAAAACCCATTTGTTTTTATTATTCTACAAGCCTAGGCATATTACTATATATTCTAAGCATATAAACTCATAAAATATACAAAGAACATAAACTTAAACATGTTAACTATCATAAGAACTCTAATTAAAAATAAAGAAAGAAAAAACTTACTTGAACCGAAAACTCATCTAGTCCTCCCTCAAATCTACAAGTTATTCTCGAACTCACCAAGCTCTTCCACGTTCCAAAGAGCCACCCAAGTGTGTCGCCTCCAAAGGTGCACACAGCAAAGCCAAAACTCAATGGCAAGACTACGCCTTGAGTGAACATGTATTTTACCATTGGTGCTAGCCTAGGCAAATACCTCAAAAATTTTAATTTGAGATTCCTCTAGTCAATTAGACTTAAGGATCCTCAAATTAAGTGGTTACTCTTAAACTTTAGAGTTTCTCACTTATATAAACCCAATATATGAAAGGTTTTAGTGTAAAAATTTGTAAAGAATTCTTTGGGTTTATATAGGTGCTCCAAAGACAACAAAATTAATTAAGAATCTGATGTGGGATAAATGCTAATTAAATCTTAGCCATTGGATCTTAATATAGTGGTTTAATGAGATTATAAAACCCTAATAAGAGTTTGGGCCGAATTGAAATTCAAAAAAAAAATTAAGAAAAAAAATAAAAAACGCAGATATTTGTTTTCTTATTCAATTTTCCAATTCCCAAAGTGCCCGTATCGTTATTCACCAATCCCTAAGCCACTTTGGAACCTCATAAATGATCTGTTCAATAATTAAACACATTGAACCATTTATGAACAATTCATACATCAATCATATATGTTGTACAATTTGTATTGTGCACTGTTAACCATAGATTTCGACTTCGTTGTGTGTGACCTTTTGGGTTCCCCTCAAGTTAGACATGAAATGAATCGTAATAATTTAATCAAACATAAATTATCCTCTGATCAGATGGTCGTTCGATTTCAATGACTAAGGTTGACATCTAACAACATGTCAAGGCCCCCAAATGAGAAAGAAAGATATATACCCATTATGTATGCGATTTACATATGATACGGTCATTCGCCTCACTGTATCCCCACCGTTTGAACTAGAGTATGGAAAGTGTCTACCCATATAGTCAAAGGTATGATGTTGATAGTGTCATGAATTATGCTAACCCAAGAATCTCACATGATTCTTCCCATGCGGCCACAGTCTCAAGCACTGACCACACATATAAACCCGCTAATTGGAATACTACTCTTATAAGAAAATATTATCCGAGAGAGTGGCGATTCTCTGTTGTATCTTTACAAACTTCATGTGTTTCAACAAATGACCCAATCATACACTTATGACCGGATATTTTGAACCGGAGAAGGATAATGTCAAAGTTATTTGATCCACACATAAGATTATAAAGACCTCAAGTCTAAGGACTAGTCATACAATCGATACATGAAAGTTCTCATACACACATAGGATAAACACTCCATGTGAAAACTTTCGGCGGTCAGTACGATGGACACGAGCAACTTTTGTATCCATGTGATATACCAAGCGGATGGATCTCCGCTAGTAGCCTATGAGATCGGATACCCCACTTAAGGGAAAATCATATCATCATGCTAGTCTCTCCGCTTTGTTAACGCCTAGATTAATCACAAAACTATGACTAGGAATGTTTGAGCGTAATGATTACCATAAGGCGTGGAAGCCATCATTTTATTACTCCAATGGCTTTATTACAGTGTTTGATGATTCATATAATTTATGTAAGACACATATAATAAAGATTGCCAATTTATTAATTAATGAAAATATTACAAATACATTTATATATAGCCCATCCACAAGTTTGGTATAGGGCATATGCCTAACAATCTCCCACTTACACTATAGCCAACTAGTATTAATCTGGACACCATACTCTCGGCTGTGCCTATCATGCTTTTGTTGGGTCAGCCCTTTAGTCAGAGAATCTGCAAGATTATCTTCTGTGGGTATTTTCTCTATAATAACTTCTTTTCTCTCAACAATCTCCCTCATGAGATGAAATCACCTGAGTACATGATTGTATTTCTGGTGGGACCTTAGGTCATGTATATCCGATTATAGAGACTAGTTACCAGACATCCGATGTGCTTCGTACGGGGCAGACACAATTCCAGTCCCAGGCCTAGCACGTGACCATCCGATACTGGATCAAAATACGCAATACTATGTATATTACGCCTCTTCTGGGTAGGCATGGCGCTTTGCTAGAAGCCAACCTTGTCTTGTAAATCGGTATAAACGTAGTACTAGGTACTTACGTGTTCAGATAGTCCGATGATCGTATTTACTGCCAACATATCTGGGGATCTCATGGGTCGCTTCCCGAAGATTCACCGATGATGTATGACTCGCACTTTATTAATCTGGGATTAATTAGATAAGAGAGAAAATTAATCTGGGATTAATTACGGAGATATTTTATCTGGGATAAAATATTATTTAAAGAGAGAGAGCGATTAATTTGGAATTAATCGATAAATTAATATATTCGATATATTAAACGAAATTGGATTTCGACGCGGAATTAAAATAGGATTTTAATTCAGGCGAACGAATTAATTTAGAATTATTCGTTAGCGATGTTAATAGTAATTATGATAGGTATGATTATTTAATTAAATTAGATTTAATTACGACGCAACGAAAAATTCGTTAATTTGGAATTAACGAACCCGAGCCCGGGATTATTTGCGAGCGCATTCGCATTTCGAATTCGAGTGCGGCATGCAAGTCAAATCAAGCGTCAAATCGCTAGTCGCATCTAGCGGCACATCATTCGTCAATCAAGTGATAGATGTCTTTCATTTTAAGTGATTTACACCAGTCACTATTCGTGAGTGATGTGACTTGATGTGAGTAGTTGGGAAGGCTTTAATGCCTTTTTCTTTTTGATTTTTTGAAATTGAAAAATTTGTATATGTTTAATTATTTTAGGAAAATCAATTAAGATATACAAAAGCAATTTCTTCTCTCTCTTTCACATAGCTCACGGTTTTGAGCTTTTCCCTCCTCTCCCTCTCTCGGTTTTGAACCAACTTTCTTCTCCATTTTTGGCAAGGCCGAATATAGCAAGGATGAAGATGGTGATTTGTGGCAAATCATCAAGGTGCTAGCACACAAAGAGGCATAAAAGGTGATAGGGAAACCATCTCATGAGCATGGAATCACCATTGATGAAGCTTGGAGCTTGAAGATGAAGATGGAGTCCAAAAACCCACCATGGGCGAGAGCTTCACCAACAAGGAGGAAAAGATTTTTCTTCGATGCATCCAATCCGATCGTTGTGAGTATGATTCCGCCATTCTCCTTTGTGTATTCATACTTGTTTCATTGCTTATAAATGATCCTTGGGACTTAATAGAAACCCAACAGCTTACTTATGTTACGATATATTATATGGTTGGAAAAGAAGAAAAAGTCTTTGAAAAGAAAAGGAAAAAATAGACCACCTATAACCGATAAGCATGAGGCTACCCATGGGCGAGTATTAGGACCACCATGAGGAAAAATGCTACCTTAAAAGGTAGGTGTGTCGAAAAAAAAAGAAAGAGAAAGAAAGAAAACACGTGACAGATATGATGGAAACACGTGAGCGTGTGAGATTGTGAGGTTATATAATTATTTTCATATATATTTGTTACTTCTAATCTGTTTGTTGAAGCTTTGAGATGGCAGGTACGAGTTTGACATTGGATGCAAAGCTTGAGGCTTTAGACAGAAAGTTTACAGATATGATGGAAAAAATGAATACTGTTTTGGAGAGGTTGTCAAAGAGTGATGATAGTATACAAACAGGTAGTATTCCATTAGTACCACCACAAGTTGTGCCACCGCGGTAAGTTCCACCACCTCGAGTACCAGTAGTGGAAGAGAATGCCGAGAATGATCCTGATGGGTTTGATGATTTGGAAGACTCAGTTGAGGAAGAATAGAGGTATATGCCCAGGAATAATAGGCAACAGCGGAGGCATGATAGAATAGATAAAAGTTTTGATAGACAGAGAGGATTTGATGACAGACGTGAGGATTATGAAAGAAGGGGTTATGGTAGACATGGTGATATTGATGGTGATTTGAGTAGCATCAAGATCAGGATACCAAACTTCTGGGGCAAGAATGATCCCGAATAGTATTTGGAGTGGGAGACGAAAATAGAGTTGATTTTCAACTATCATCATTACTCTGATGAAAAGAAGATCAATCTGGCAGCCATGGAATTCAATGATTATGCGATGATTTGGTGGGATCAGATTGTCACTAATAGAAGGATGAATTATGAGAGGCCAGTTCATACTGTTGGAAATGGTGATCGAGCACCATTCACTTTTTGTATGAATATTTGATATTTATGCAATATAATATTTATTTTATCATGATTATTTATTTTTATATATGGTAAAAATCTTACTTTATTTTATATACTGTAAATCTAAGAGTTAGATTACTCTACGAGTTAGAGATTTCGAGTTTCACTCGGAACCTTATATGAAATTAGTAAAGACCCAATAGTTACTACATATGGTGATATTGTTGCAAGAGTTGCAAATGGTGTTGAGAAATATCACGCATTCTCTCGAATATAAATTATTCCTAGTCTAGATATATTGACATGGGTCGGTCATTATATTGGTAAGACTAGTGCATTGTCTATATATGTAATGAACATATAGTTTGTCTCAACAGACTGTGAGCTTAACGGAAGTTCGTATAGAAATGCAGATATTCATTAGTTGAATGAATATTGAATTAACTCATAAAAGATGACTAATAGATATTCCATAAAACTGTCAATAGTTATCTTTTCGAGTTGAGTAGTTATTGTGGTCATTTAACTTGAGATACCACGGTGGTCTTGTGAGTGATCCTCTGTGCCTGATACCATGCATGTCAGAAACCTTTCATGGTCTGGCCTCTGGATGACTGTTAGGTATAGACCGATGCTCACGAAGATCGGTGTGTGTTAAGATGAGGATTCGTCAGTCCATATGGTTGGATTTTATTTCCAGAAATTTCCAGAATATATTCCGGAAATCTTTTGGCCGAAAGTTAGTTGAAGAAATTGTTTCTTTAACATTATAAATAATATTCAAAAATAGTTTTGCTATATTATTTATTAATGGAATATAAGGATGAAAAGTTTGATATATTGAGTAGATAAGGTTTTGACAGTATAACTATAACCTTACTCAATTGGAAATGCTAATGACGAAGGGATTATACATTAGCGTTTTAACCTCGACTTGTATGGTTCGACGTGTCTTGTTGTTTAGTCATGATTTGTAGGTGAACAGGCCTTCATGAAATATGTATATAAGTATATGAGATATATATGTATATATATAAATAACAACCGAACGTGAGCCTAGAGAGTTCCATTATATTGAGTTTACTCGTTGAACACTAGGGCGACCTCTCGTCAAATGTTGACAAAGTATTTTTGGGTATTTAGGATTAAATTGTTTGATCCGATAATTCATGAGATGAATTGAATTAATTAATTTTATATCAAGAGTTGATATAATTTTATTGTATAATAAATGTAAATTTGATTTACATTAACTTAGTAATTATTTTATGAATTAATTTAATTGTTAAATTAATATATAATATTAATTACTTAGATTATACAAATAAAGCTTTTAATTATTTAGAGCAATTAAGGTAAAGCAAAATTGAATTATTTGGTTAAAGTAACTAAATGATTCATAAAGGTAACTTAGTTACTAAATTGGTGAGATTAATTTTAACATTGGTTAAATTACCTTTTTGAAATGTGTGGTGTAGGGAAAAGATTCCCTTGAACCATGGTTTAATAAAAGGTAAATGGTTTGATTTTAGTTTTGATTATTTTTTTTAAAAAGAAAAAGCAAATGGACTTCCCTTTTTTTTTTTAGCAAGCTTCTGCCGAAACCAAAAATAGAGAGAAATTGGTTTTTGTTGTTTTGCTTCACTCACTGCCCTACAAAAGAAACCAAATAAAAGAATTGAAAAAAAAAAAAGGGTTGTTTATGTTTTTGCACTTGCTCTCTGCCGTTGACTATAAGCAAAAACAAATAGCAAAAAATCACTTTCCCTTTGTTTTTCTTAAGCCACTGCCGAACCAGTAAACAAGAGAAAGAGTTGATTTTTGCTCTCAAAATCCAAGCCATTAATCTCACCAAATATTACCCCACAAATAATCAAGTCCATGAAATTAATCCCTAAGTGTTAAGGGTAAATTTATGTTCTTGAGGTTTTCTTTTTCCTAGGGTTTTAAGAGTTAAAATTTGGGGAAAAGTTGGTTGCTATTCTTGAGTGATCAAACCACCTTTTGATCACCAAGATTTGTTCTTGGAGAAGCTCAATTTGGTGGAGTTTTGAAGGATTTCAAAAGCTTGGAAGATTTGGAGAAACTTGAGTTCAAATGTTGAAAAAGCTTGGAGGATTTAGAAGTTTTGATGCAAAACTTCAATCAATTGGTAAAGCTTGTTGGTATATTTAATTTGTAAATTTATTGTTTAATTTATTGATGATTATTGTTGAGAAAAATTGTTGTGGATTTGTTGGATAAATTGGAAGTATGTAAGTGAGGAATTTTGAGCATTGAAGTGTATGATAATTGATATATAGTTGATATAGAATTTTATATGCTTGGAGTAATTTTCAAGAATTGGAAATTATGTAATATGCTTGGAATAATTTTGTAAGTGTTGGAAAATTATTTTGTTAGCTTGGATTAATTTTTCCAAGAGTTGGAAAATTAATTATTGCTTGGAATGATTTATCAAGATTTGATAAATGTTTTAAAGTGTGTGAAATTTTTTTTTTTTAGCTTATGGTAATTATTTTAATGCATAAAAATTGGTAATGGTTTTTAGTGCATTGGAATTTTTAAGTTTGTAATTAAAAAATTTTTAAACCCACTATTTTAAGGACTGCCGAAAATTAATTAAAAATATTTTATTCGCTCGGGATTTGATCTCGGGTGGGTTTCCGCTGCGCTCGGGTTTGTCCGTTCCTCACTCAACACATACATGGGAAGAACTTCGAGGTCACATGAGGAAACGATTCATACCCAGCCATTACTACCGAGAGTTGTATCAGAAACTACATCATTTGTATCAAGGGGCCAAGAGTGTAAAAAATTACTATACTGAGATGGAGGTTGCCTTAATCAGGGCAAATGTAGTGGAGGATTCAGATGCTACTATGGTACAGTTTCTAGGGGGCTTGAATAGAGATATTGCCAACATGGTGGAGTTGCATCATTAAGTTGATTTGGAGGATATGCTTCACATGGCTATCAAGGTAAAGAGGTAACTCAAGAAGAAGACTACATCCATATTTGGTACTTAGACAACTTCTGCATGGAATGGGACATGGGTTCATAATGATCGACGGGATAGAGGCTTTAACAAGCCAAGTGGCAAGGGTAAGGAGGCTGCGGAACCAAGCAAGGCTAGACCGAAACCTGAGGGTACAATACCCAAGACTAAGGACGTCAAGTGCTTCAAGTGTTTGGGAATGGGACATTATGCTTCGCAGTGCCCAAACAAGCGCACCTTAGTAATTGATAAGAAGAGTGGTGAGGTACATTCTACTGATAGTGAGGTTGAGGTTGAAGATGATAAGCCTGCAATAGAGGATACTAGTGACAGAGAGGGAGTTGCATACCCTCTGGATAACTTGCCATTAGTTGTGAAGCGTGCTGGTGAGGATGAGAGTGATATGCAAAGGGAGAACATATTCCATACTAGATGTCGTGTGAATGACAATGGGTGTAGTATGATCATTGAATGTGGCAGTTGTACTAATGTCGCAAGTACATTTTTAGTTGAGAGGTTGGGATTAGATTGCTCGAAGCATCCCAAGCCTTACAAGTTGCAGTGGTTGAATGACTGTGGAGAAGTACGGGTGACTAGGGAGGTATTATTGAGCTTCACCATTGGGCCTTATACTGATGATGTTTTGTGTGATGTTATACCCATGCATGCAAGACACATTCTTTTAGGTAGGCCATGGCAGTTTGATAGAAATGTTATACACGATGGGTTTAAGAATAAGTATTCATTTCAGCATAAGGGAAAACCCATTACCTTATACCCACTTACACCGAGGCAAGTCCACAAAGATCAAGTCAAGTTGCAACTTGAGAGAGATAGAGAGAAAGAGAGAAAGAGAGTGCAAACACAACCTTGGAGAAAACACGTGTGGAGAGTGTGACCAAACCTAGTAAGGAATTTAAGGCTAAGGCCGTGAGTGTTCTCAAGCGGTGCGTGAGTGAACCTAAGGAGGAAACAAAAGGGCGAGTGAAAAAAAGCTTATACATTGGTGATGGTGAAGCAATGAGAGCTTACAAGGCTAGCAAGCTCATGATTTTGCTAGTCTACAAAGATCACCATATTTGTTTAGCTAACACTGACCCTTTGCTTCCTTTGTCCATTTCATCTCTTTTGTAGGAAGTCAATGATATGCTGACAGAGGACATTCACAGTGGGCTCCCACCCATTAGAGGTATTGAGCACCAGATTGATTTCATACCTGGCACAATCATTCTTAATAGACCAGCTTACCGAAGCAATCCTGAGGAAACAAAGGAACTTCAGAGGCAAGTGCGGGAGTTAATGGAAAAAATGTATGTCAGAGAAAGTATGAGTCCATGTGAGATACTAGTTCTTCTAGTTCCTAAGACAGATGGGACGTGGTGTATGTGTGTTGATTGTCGAGCAATCAATAATATAACGGTAAAGTATCGTCACCCTATTCCTAGACTAGATGACATGTTAGATGAATTGCATGGTTCCAAAATTTTCAGTAAGATTGATTTAAATAGTGGATACCATCAAATTCGCATGAGAGGGCGAGATGAGTGGAAAACTGCATTTAAGACCAAGTATGGCCTGTATAAATGGTTAGTTATGCCATTTGGTCTTACAAACGCACCTAGCACCTTAATGAGATTGATAAACCATGTTATGCGTGCATTTATAGGTAGGTTTGTTGTAGTTTATTTTGATGACATCTTAGTTTACAGTAAAACACTAGATGAACATGTTACGCATTTGAAGCATGTTCTTGATGTGTTAAGGCAGAAGAAACTATATGTTAACATTGATAAGTGCACTTTTGTATGGATAGAATGGTTTTCCTTGGTTTTGTTGTTATTGCAGATGGCATCGAAGTTGATGTGGAAAAGATAAAGGCAATTCAGGATTGGCCTACACTGACAACTGTGACCAAAGTCAGAAGCTTCCATGGATTAGCAAGCTTCTACCATAGATTTGTTAGAGCCTTCAGCAGTATTGCAGCACCACTGACTGAAGTAATGAAGAAAACTGTTAGCTTCAAATGGGAAGAAGAGCAGGAGCATGCATTCCAGGATCTTAAAATGAAGTTGTGAAGTGCACCAGTTTTGGCGCAACCCAACTTTGAGAAGACATTTGAGATTGAATGTGACGCGTCCGGATTAGGCATTGGAGCGGTTATTATGCAAGAAAAGCGACCAATTGCCTACTTTAGTGAGAACTTAATGGAGCAGTTTTGAGATACCCCACTTACGACAATGAGTTGTATGCGCTAGTGAAGCCATTGAGACTTGGCAGCATTATCCATGGCCTCGAGAGTTTGTGATCCATACAAATAATGAGTCATTGAAGCATTTGAAAGGTCAAGGTAAGCTAAACAAATGGCACGCACGATGGTTAGAGTTTGTTGAGACATTTCCATATGTAATCCGCTACAAACAAGATAAGGAAAACATTATCGCCGATGCACTATCGCGAAGGTATGCTTTACTTACTTCATTGAATGCAAGGATGCTTAGGTTTGAATTTATTAATGAACTTTATGAAAATGATACTGACTTCAGTACTATCTATGTTGCATGTGAAAAGTCTACCTTTAGTAAATTCTACCAACATGATGGTTTTCTGTTTAAGGAAAATAGATTATGCATTCATGTTTGTAGTATGAGTGAATTGTTAGTTATGGAAGCGCATGTGGGAGGTTTAATGGGGCACATTGGCATTGCCAAGACCTTAGGAGTATTGAGTAAACATTTATATTGGTCTAAACTGAGGAGAGATATTGAGCATTTGTGTGATAAATGCTTAACTTGTAAAAAGGCTAAATCTAAGGTTATGCCTCATGGTTTGTATACACCATTGCCTTACCTAGCAAGCCATGGGTAGATGTATCAATGGACTTTATAATGGGTTTACCTAGGACTAGGCAGGGTAGAGATTCCATTTTTGTAGTGGTTGATAGGTTCATTAAGATGACACACTTTATAGCATGTCATAAGACTGATGATGCCACTAACATTGCTGACTTGTTCTTTAGAGAAGTAGTACGACTCCATGGAATTCCATGGAGTATAGTTTCAGATCATGATATTAAATTCCTTAGTCACTTTTGGAAAGTTTTATGGGGTAAGTTGGGAACTAAACTTTTGTATTCTACTACTTGTCACCCCCAAACTGATGGATAAACCGAGGTGGTTAATAGGACTTTGACTCAGTTATTGCGTACTATTATCACTAAGAACTTAAAAACTTGGGAGGATTGTTTGCCTTTTATTGAATTTGCATATAACCGTATCATTCATTCTTCTACATATTATTTACCATTTCAAATTGTTTATTGTTTTCAGCCACAAACTCCATTAGATTTGTTACAATTACCTGTTGATGAGCATGCAGGGTTAGATGGAAAAAGAAAAGCAAATTTTGTGAAACACATACATGAGAAAGCAAGAGAGCACATACAGAGAAAGAATGAGCAATATGCTTCTCATGCAAATAAGGTAAGAAAACGTGTGGTATTTCAGCCTGGTGATTGGGTTTGGGTACACATGCGCAAGGAACGATTTCCCGAACAACGTAAATCCAAGTTACAACAAAGAGGAGATGGTCCATTTCAAGTCTTGGAGCGGATCAATGATAATGCATACAAACTGGATTTACAAGGTTAGTATAATGTATATGCTACATTTAATGTTCCTGACTTAACTCTTTTTGATGCAGGTACATATTCGAGGTCGAATCCTTTTGAAGAGAGAGGGAATGACACAAATCCAGCCACTCAAGGAACATTATATGTCACGGCCAGTAACATGGTAGAGCCTTTGCAAGTCCCAACAGGGCCAATCACACGCCAGAAAGCTAAGAAGATCAGAGACGAAATGGCGGGACTAGCACAGAATGCCATGGCCGAGTGTGACAAACAACCCCAGGGCATATTGGCGTCACTTAAGGGCTTCAATGGAGTGGTTCCAAAGCTATTTCACATAGCCCAAGTCATTCTAGAAGACGCGCAATAGCCGATTTTGAAGATATGAGCATTTTGAAGAAATTGCCCATTTTATGCCTTATATGTAATTCGGCCAAAGGGGCTTGTATTTTGAACTTTTGCTTGACATGTTGACTCTAGTTAGGCTATTTGTAACTTAGTTAACTAGATCATTTGGGTCAAATTGGATTAGAACTAAGTTAGTTAGTTAAATGACCTATTAGGCATTCTTTAGAAAAGATGCCCCATTTGTTGACTTTTTGTTTTTGATCTTTTTACCACTTGCATAAAGATCTTGGAGAGCATATTTGTAATATTTAGTAAAGGACTACTTAGGGCTTTAGCTTTATGTAGCCATTGGGTAGTTTTAGGACCTTTTGGTCTTTTTACCTTTTGAATGGCATTTTAATAAATTTTCTTTACCCTATATATTGTAAACTTTGTCTTCTTCAATAACAACTTACATATTTCGATTTTCTTCAAAGAAAAATGGCTGTGGCCGAATTTCAATCTTAAGGGAGGGATTCCCATTTGTTTCAGCTTTGACTTATCTATGACATGGCAACCTTGGTGGCGTCTCCGTGGTAGCAGAACAATGCAAGGAATCATCTTAAGGGTTCTCAAAGACAAGTTCTTTGTGGGTCTTCTTTTTGGCATTGGAAGGGTTTTGTTCCTAGAAAATCGAATTCGCAGTGCTTGGGTCTATCCAATGCGAAGGGTTTGCTTGGCCTTAAACATCTAAGTGAGTTTCGCGTCAAGGCTAGTGGCAAAGGGTTATACCCAAAAATAGGGAGTTGACTATGAAGAGACTTTCTCACCAGTAGCCATGCTAAAATCAATCAGGATTCTTTTTTCCATTACCGTATATTATGACCATGAGATTTGACAAATGGACGGTAAGACTGCATTCTTGAATGGCAATCTTGATGAGAGTATTTATATGGTACAACTAGAATGGTTCATAACCCAAGGTCAGAAGCAAAAAATTTTCAAGTTACAAAGGTCCATTTATGGGCTTAAGTAAGCATCTAGATCTTGGAACATAAGGTTTGATACTACGATCAAATCTTATAACTTTAAGCAGAACATTGATGAGCCTTGTGTCTACAAACACATCATTGATGGTAAGGTGGTTTTCCTTGTGTTATACATCGATGATATTTTACTCATTGGAATTATGTAAAGATATTATCGAACGTGAAAATTTGGCTAGCTAACCAATTCCAAATGAAATATTTGGGAGAGGTAAGTTATGTACTTTGGATCCAAATCATTCGGGATGACAATAAATAACTGTAGCAATGTCTCAAGCATCCTATATCGACAAGATTCTTGAGTGATTTGGTATGCAAAATTCCAAGAAATGTAATTTACCTTTCAGGCATGGAATTCATTTGTCTAAGAAACAGTCTCCTCAGACACCTCAAGGAGTTGAAGAGATGAGACATATTCCATATGCTTCAGCAGTTGGAAGTTTTATGTATGTTATGTTGTTAACAAGACCAGACATTTGTTTTACAATGGGAGTAGTCATTAGGTTTCAATCTAACCCATGATTAGATCATTGGGTGGCGGTGAAACATATTCTCAAGTATCTTAAGAGATTGAGAAATTATATGCGTGTATATTCTACTCATAATATGATCCTGAGAGGATATACTGACTCTGTTTTCAGACAGATATCGATTCTAGGAAATCAACAACTGGATTAGTATTCACCATAGGTGGTGGGGCTATAGTATGGAGGAGCATAATATAATCTTGTATTGCTGACTCTGTTGGACAATTATGACCCATAACATCACTATTTGTACAGAACATGGTGTTGTTGTACAAATTAACTATGTGACAAAGAAAATTACTTTTTTATCATTTGTAATTAGATTACCGGGATATATAAAAATGATAAAAGTCCATATGATTAGTTTCGGATTAATAAGATATGAGACAGTATTAATCCACTATGGTTTAATCATTAAAATATCCTTAGTCGTACCCTTGACCATGGAATCATTCACAAAGCTTGGAGCTTGAAGATCCACACATCAAGGGGTTGACCGAAACACAAGGAGGACTACCAAGGGGCTTGGCCGAGAGTCTCTAGGAGAAATTTTATGTTCATCGCATCACAAAAGACGATCAAAGTGAGTATTTCCGCTACTTTACTTTGTTGTATTCGCACATTTCATTGCTTAATTAGATCTTGGTTTGACCTAGAAAACCCAACAGACTCCACCATGGAGGCTGAATACGTAGCATCTTGTGAAGCAGCTAAGGAAGCAGTCTGGCCCCGTAAGTTCTTGGAAGATCTGGATGTTGTTCCATATATGGATAAACCACTGATACTTTATTACGATAATAGTGGTGCAATGGCGAATTCCAAAGAACCAAGAAGCCACAATATGGGTAAGCATATTGAGAGAAAATATCACCTCATCAGAGAGATAATGCAGAGAGGAGATGTCACTGTCCTTAGATTCCATCAGTAGATAACCTGGTTGATCCATTTACAGATACCTTATCGGCTAAAGTTTTTGAAGGTCACCTAAAAGGGTTTAGATTTTACATGACATGTCTCATTTGCTCTAGTTCAAGTGGGAGATTGTTGGGATTTATGTCCTAGAACTTCATGTATTATAAACGGAATTTATTATTGAAATAATAAATGCATTACTCATTTATCAAAGCTGTTTGATTTATATCGTGTATTGTCTAAATGTCTTATTTAACTTGATTACTCTTGTACCTTCGGACTTAGTGTATGTTTGATACACAAGAGGATTTAAGTTTGATGTTATTAATCTTAATAGTCCATAGAGAGCAAACAAATAGGGTATTTTATTTGTGGTTTATCTATAGTTGCGGTCCATTCTATACATGTATGATGACCATGATCCGGGATCGTTCATGTAATGACATGGGAATGGATGAACCTTGTATGATGAGATCATATATGACTGGACTCAGATAAATATGAAATTCATTTAATATATGTTAGCCGAAGAAATTCATTTTATCTAATAGATGGTCATATATGGATTCGATCTTAATCCTGAGTGTACTACGAACTCCTGCATGACATGCTATGTCCTTTGATTTATTATTGAGAGCTTTTTGTAGCATTCCCGGCCAATAACTATGTATTTTGGGGATATTGTTTGGTGTGTAGCTGAGAACATTTTACATAGACATGGAATTCAGTCCTTCTTACGAGAAGTAGAAGAATATCTCTTTTAGAATTGATTCGGGACTTGAACAATTTGGGTGCTCAACTCTTCTATTACGAATAGAAAGTTTTATATTAATAATTGTTATGAATTAATTGTTCATTATAGAATCAATTGTGCTTAAGAGACAAAATTTTTTGAGGGGTTTAACGGACTTATTACTCCGCTCTATTTATGAGATATTCGTGAAGGGCTATATCTATATGTAATGACTATATCGATGGACACCGAAGTTGTTCGGCTTATATTTTCCATCTAAGGTAACGAGAGTTCAACTTCGAGTTTTCAGTGGAATAACACGAAGTTAATAATTCGTAATATTTGATTAAAGAGTTTAATTAATATTTCGGGACTATTAGAGCTCGGAACCGTAGGTCCATTTGGTTCCCATGTTAGCTCAATTAACTATAGCAATATAATTAGATTGTTTAATAATATGCTCATATTATATTTATATATTATTAATAAGATTAATAATATATTTTTTTTGTCACAAATGAAAACTATGTTAAATTAGTTTAAATTAGTATTTTCTAGAAATATTTGATTATAAGATAATCAAATCATGATTATAAGATAATCAAGTTAGTAATAATTATTAGCTAATTATTACATCATAATTATGTAATTAAAATCATTATTAAGATAATGATTTTTTATTCACCTTGAGAAATTGCCATATGCTCACCACGCTTTCCAACTTATTATGTCTATTATAAGGCATGTATACACCTAATGGTTTTGTCATTAGCTAAAGACATCTTAAGCTTTGGTATAACTTTCACATTTATGTGTTTGCCATTACAAGAAAGCATTAGATGCTTAATGACAAATGTGGATAGTATTTGGAAGAGAATATTATCTCTACCATCTCCACTCAATAGTTGAGTGATCATTTTTGAGAGAATTCATGCTTTCACACAAGTTTGAGAAAGGTATAGAGAAATAAGAAATCTAAAATTTTTATTTCAATAGTTGAGAGAAAATTCTTTTTTCTCAAGTATTGAGAAGTGAAAGAAATACAAGAGTGAAATAGATATTTCATCTTTTTCACTTAATATTTCTAAAAGCCAAACATATTTTTGACAACTTTATAGTGACCAAGAAGCTATGTGGGAACCAGAAGGACTTATGCGTTCACTATATCCGCATCTATATGAGTCTAGTTAGTAAACTATCTCTCTAGTTCGTTTCGCTTTATTTTTGAATTCGAGGACGAATTCTTTTGAGGGGAAATAATGTAATACCAGTAAAAATAAAAAATAAAAAGAAAGTTTGAAAATTGAAAAATGAACGAAAATGATGAAAAAAAAAAGCAAAGGGCGTGAGGCCCATTAGTGTAGGGCCCATTTCCATGACCAAACTAGATTTTTCTTTTCTATTCTTTTCTCCTCTCTCCTTTTTTTTTTCCCCACCCGATATCCAGTGCCACATTGGGCCTGACTAATTCGGATTCGGACCGAAAGCTGTACGGTATGGTCCTCCCAACAATAATGACTCTAGCGGAACTCGAACTGGGGAGCGTACCCAATCGAGCCTCGTAGGATTGAGCCAGCTACCACTCAACCAACCACTCGTTCTTCCTTCACGCTCATTACCATTTTTTTCGCTCTCTCCTTCTTCCTCTGCGTTCAGCCCTACCGACTCCATTGTGTAATTGCCAAATCTCTCCAATCACTTCCCCCAGCTTAGTGAAGCTTCCCTTTTGACAAGAAAAATAAAAGAAATCAAAGCCCTAAACCCATCCTCTATGGCCGAACCCTGCGGGGTAGTTGGGGCTTTTGAATTTTTCAAATTCATTTAAGGTAATAATCTCTCATTACTTGTTCCTTATTAGTTAATTAGCTTAGAGACTTACTTAAACATATTTCTTACGCTTTATCCTCTCAATGCAAAAAAAAAAAAAAAAAAAAAAAAAAGTTTACTTATTCTCTTTAATTTGCTTGGGATAATAGAAGTTGATGGTTCTAGGATTGTTGGGGTTTGTTCTTTGTGGTATTGTGTGGTTTCTTGTGTTGATTGAAGAAGGAAATTTCGGAACTAGAGTAGGAGGCTGATTTTCGGCCTTTGGAAGGATTGGATGGATTATTGGAATGAAGAAAATTGTGATATGTTATGTTGGTGTATTTAAAGCTTGGGTGGGGGAATATGTAGGTTTGTATTGTTTTACTTAATTGCTTTAAGTGTAAGGTGATATATGAGAGTAAATTATAAGAGAAGTTTAGATTTGGAGTGGAGTGAGAAGTTGAAGGAAATGAGGGGCAATCTGCCATGATTTGTCGTAGCAGAGTGGGCAAATTTTACCAGAAATGCCGAGAGTAGGAGGGCTGTTTCGGTTTGGATAAATTAGGCTTGTAGTAGCATTTTATTAGTAATAAGAAACTAATATCGTGAGCGTTGGACTAGTAAATAAGGAATGAATTAATGTCCAAACGTTGATAATCAGGGAAGTAAATTTAACTCAGATAAATGAAGTAATAGAGGATATGACGCGTTTAGGAAATAAATGATAGTATGATTGATTTACATTTTATACAAGTTATACTTTCCTTGCTTCAAGGAATTGAGTCAAGAATTTTACCATTCTTATCTTATTGTAGATCGACAGTCCGATCAACCACCTACCTCTTAGTAATCTTCTGCAACCTATCACTGTGAGTAGATGCCTTGCTTTTTGTTTTCTTAGTTTAAGCTTCACATATTTTAATGTTTTAAGTTAAGATTTGAATTGAGTTTGATTTGCTAATGAATATGAATTATGATTATATGTTTCCGTCTCAGTGCTTGTTAAATGTTTTCATGATATGTTTCCATTGAGATGATCGATTGACATTATGTTTCCGCCCCGACACTTGTTGCATTTTTTTTATGTTTTTACGACTCATCATATGTTTCCGCCGGGGTGCTTGTTTAGTCTCGTCCATCAGAAAATGACTGACCCGCTAACTGTCGATAAGAGATCGTTCGTTCCTCGCTCAGTCTTTGCGCACGACTTGGGCGTTGAGCGCTTGATATGTTTTTTTACGATGCATGCATGAAATCTTTTTACAAAAACGTTTTAGATTTTCTTACTGCTTTTTTTTTGGGTATCTACTCACTGAGTCCACAAGAATCTTCCCCCCCCCCCCCCCCCAGTTTGTTTGTGATTGCAGGTTTTCCTTCTTTTTACCACAAACTCTACTTTTGACGGAGATGTTGTCTGGATGACAAATATTATTTTTTAAAGTCATCATGGCTTGTTCGTTTTGGCTTTAGGATATTGGGATTAATGGTTATCTGGGAAATGTATTTAGAAGTTTCTATCATTTTGTTATATTATATGAGATGTGATGTTGTGGGCACAGAGCCCTTGAGTACTTACTTTGATTTTTATGTGTTATGAGTGGCCTGAGGCACTGTAGTGTGTTGGATATCATGTTTACATTTGTTTGATGCTGGACTTTGATCCAAGTTGTTTAGTTTTAGGATGGGTCATGTCCGTTTTTTTTAGAATTTTGGAGGCTTATAGAGATGGGTTAATCATGTCTCCTGTCGGTAGTATCCTACTGATGGTGGGGTGTTACAGTTTCAAATGTGACAAAATAATATTATTAATCATATTAATAATATATATTATACATATGTGAGTATATAATTGGACCATCCAATTATATTTAATCTGCTACAATATATCGAGCTAGCACGGGGACCAAGTGGACCTACAGTTCCGAGCTCCAATAATCTCATAATATTAATTAAACTCTTAATTAAATATTATGTATTATAAACTTTAGGTTATTCCACTAAAAACGCGAAATTGTACTCTCGTAGCCGCAAATAGATAATTTAAGCCAAACCATGTCGATGTCCATCGATATAGTCATTACATACGGATTGGCCCTTCACCAGCATCTCATAATTAGAGTCTTGTCGTAATGTCTGTTATACTCTAATTATTTTTACTTTATGTACCATTCATTCTCTAATAATTGATTTATTCATAACCATTATGAATTTTAATCTTTCTTAAGCAAGAGGCAAACTCGGTTGCCAATGTTTGAGAACCAATGGCCGATTGGCCATATGTCATGGACCTCACTCCATAACTATACAAGTATCTTGGAAATTCACAAATCTGAAGAAAAAGGAAATCATTGTCCGAGGAAACACCTCACGTAATCCATTAATTGCTCCAAATCTTATGTGCAATGATATCAACCACTTTAAAGGGAAGCTTTTTACCAATAAAGTAGCAAACCAAAGTAGTTCTCTAAGCTACACTACCTTCTTCTGCAACATCCACATGGGGGCAAACCTTTATTCAGCCATCAATCACATTCGATTTTATATATTGAATTGCAACAGATCTAGACGAACAAAATTGTTCCTTGTCACCATGAGAAACCCCAAGAGCATGTGCATAACTGGTTGTACCATTGAAATTATTATCATTTTTAGGTTTGTCCACATCACAAACTTAAAACTTGCCACATCAGCAGCCACGTCATGCCCCACATCAGCAACCACTTTACACGCCACATCATCATTCTTATATTTGAAATTCGAATCAGACTTCCCTATTAAATTCAGTCCCAGCACACTATTTCCATGTGTAACCTGTCCATTTAAAGGAGCGAAATCACAATTAAAGCTTTCCATATTAACACTAGCAATATTAGGAGACACATTATTCTTGCCATATATAGTTCCCCATTAAATCCCCTACCATTAATACAATCAGATCTGTTTCCATTGTTGTTAGAGAAGACATCACCATATTCTTTATTAAAAAAAGCAACAAAAGGCAAGTAATTATTCTCCATTTTGAAATTCGAATTCCCAAATAGCAAGTCTTTAACACTAGATTTGTAAACAAAATCCTCCTCCTTAATACTAGTGGTAACAACTAAACTTCCTATACTGGTCGAATGTACAAAAGGTAAGTCATTATTAGGAGCATCAATATTCTGATTCAAATTTGAAGAATTAACATTACCAATTTACCATTAATATAATTTCGAATTTCAAAAGTATTTTCCTCCACCAATCTAGTTAGCCCACATGAATTTCCCCTATTATCCTTGACTTTACCCTCAATCCTCCATCCACACTCTCCATCTTACCACCATTTCCATGCATAGAAGAATAAGTTAACTTAATATCTCCATCAATATTGGTAGAAGAATTAAACATATTTCCCTCCACAATCCTAGATAAACCATGTGAAATTACCTTTCTACCTCTAACGACACCTCGCAAACCCTATTCTCTAACATTCACCACACCACCAATAGAAGAAGAAGGAGATTGAACACCATTAATATGACCGCGTTTCAAAATGCTAATACATTTATCTCCAATAACACCGAAAGGAGGTTGAAAGGATGTACCATATATATGAGCATCAGATGAGGTTGAACTATCATCCTTCGCTAAAGGGGAAACATCCTCAACAACATCATCCACCACCAGTGCTAATGACTTATTCATCTCACCATCTCCTTCTCCATACTCAGAAACATCTTCATCTTCATCAAAATCTGAATGTACTGTTAGCGTTGGTGCTCTAAGCGCAAATTTCTCTTATATTTCCTTGTAAATACTTATGTAAATATTTTATTATGAATAAAATAAACAGTTTCTATAATATGACTTCTTCTTTCGTGATATGGTAAAGACGTAAATGACCTTAGAATGATTAGTTATGATACAGTTGCAAAAATGCCGCAACTAACATTGAGTTGTATCATAATAGTATCATTCTTAAATTGTTCCTTGTCAAGGTTTACAATTTCTTAGTCAGTAAGTAAACCTGCAGAGACTGGAACATGTCGTATATTGGAATATTGGATCCAATGGTTTCTCAATAAACCATGAGTGTCGGAGACTAGTATAGACATGTAGGTTTTTATCACTGAAGATTTTTAATAGTGTTAGGGTTGGTGCTCAGAGCGCCAATTTCCTGTTGTATTTCCTTGTAAATATTTTCTTAAACATTTTATTATAAATAAAATAAATTGTTTCTATAATATAACATATCTCTTTATATGGTAAATACGTAATTGAGCTTAGAATGATTAGTTATGATACAGTTGTAAAATCGTCGCAACTGACATTGAGTTGTATTATGACGTTGTCATTCTTAGACAGTTCCTAGTCAAGGTTTACACTACTTGGTAAGTAAATTAAACCTGTTGAGACTGGTACATGTCGTACACTGGAATATTATATTCCAATGGTTTCTCAATGAACCATGAGTCTCGGGGACTCGTATAGACGTGTAGGTGTTTATAGCAGATAAACACAAAACGACTCACTGAAGATTCTTAATGGATGGTACACCAACGTCAATAAGAATCTTCTCAGGTTGAGTAGCATAAGTGATTCTTCGACTTGAGATACCACTGTGGGTGTATGAGACATCTTCCACACTTAGATGGCAGTCACATAATCGACCTATTAAGGTCAGACCTCCGCATGTTCGTTGGGTGTGGACAGATCCTCAAGATATCCTGTGTGTGTCAAGATAGGATCCGTCAGTTCTGTCTGCAGAGCATAGGTAGTCAATATATGATTAGCACTAAGACAAAAAACCATGGGCACGTGGTACACTTTAGAAGTGAGTTCTAAGTGTTCTTTTAGAGATTGCTAATAGATACATCGACGGGATTCTCCCTATAGAGATTTGATGTTTACATCTATATCTCTGGATTAATCTGAATACCTGTGACAGAGGAATTAAACTTATGCAATGACCTTGACCTATATGATTCAGCGAGTTTATCCATGGTCGTCATAATTAACGGGTTAGTGAATTATGGACACGAAATTAGATTTCGTGATGGATATGCCTGAATCTAGAGAGTCTCACTAATGAAATATACTCATATAGCATTAGGGCAACGTATATGAATAATGGTGATTATTTCTAATTATTTTTACGGTTAAAAGAAATATACATGCATTAGGGGCCGATCTGTCATTTCCTAATTAATGTGTATTTTTATTTAATATATGATATTATTAAATACACATTAATTAATTATCAAATTATGATATTTGACATATATCATTAATATCAGTATTTGAGATATTTAAAGTAAATATAATACATATAATTGAGATATTTGTATTTAATTAATTTATTAATTATTTAATTGTTAAATAATTAAAATATAAATATCTAACATTATGATACAGTAAAGAAATG
This sequence comes from Zanthoxylum bungeanum, assembly GCA_019454045.1. Lineage (NCBI taxonomy): Eukaryota > Viridiplantae > Streptophyta > Magnoliopsida > Sapindales > Rutaceae > Zanthoxylum > Zanthoxylum bungeanum. The sequence goes on from SKCR01042604.1 coordinate 63,556, forward strand.
ATTATAATGTAAATGTTTGACTTTACATTAAAGAAAATAGTTATCAAATTGATATTGACTTCTTTAAATTGGATTTAAAATTGAAAAATATCTATTTATTTTATTTGCTTCATTTTCGGGCAAACACTAATGTATTTAAAGTGTTAAATTTTTTCATTTGCTTCACTTTTATCTAAGCCTCCATAAACATAAACAAAAGAAGTTTTAGAAAAAAAAAAGAAGAAAACAAAAGGAAATCAAGATAAGCTTGGAAATAAGTAAGTTTTTCCAACTTGTTATTTGTAGGAAAAATGTTCCTCTTGTTCTTGGCTACATCATATGTTGTTCTTAAGTTTTTCTACTATTTCTTATTTGTGTTTTTGATGGCTGGAAGTTTGATGATAGGGCTTTGCATGTATGATGAACAAAGAAAGCTTCTAAGGTGTTAGTAAGCATTAGTTGCCATTCTAGAGTTGTTGGGCCACTCATTGATGACCTAGAATTGTTCTAGAGTTATTTCAAAGTGGTGAGACTTGGTTGGTGTGGTAGAGACTTGATACAAATGTTGGATTCATTTGATTTGGTGTAATTTTTCCAATTTGAAGAAATTGTAAAATTAGGATTTATATGTAACGAACGATAGTCTCTACTATTGTTGCACTATAGTACTGTTACATCGCGGAACGAGTGTTACGTAATATAAATGATGTCCGAGCATATATACATTCATGGAATGACTTTAAGGATAAACGGTAAATTCTTCGAAACTTCGATGCGAAATTCTATGATATTCCACTCCGGAAGCCCATGGTATTTGGGCCATAACATTCTCATACAAACTCCGATTTTTATGACTTTTATTTCGTCGGAAAGCTGAGATCGAGATCTACAACTTTCTCATTGGATATTTTCCAAATTCGAACCAGAAATGGGCTAAAAATACAGATAAAAAATTCAGATGAATAATACCCGAGGGCATTCTAGTAAATTCTATAAGCTTCTTCTTCAAAATTCTACACTTTTCTTATTTTTTTAATGGCTAAGTATAAAAGGAAACACTATTCACTAATTCACAAAGGGAGAAAAAAAAAAAGTAGTAGAAGACGTGAATGAGAAATAGAAGAAGGAGAAAAATAGACAAAAGAAGAAGAAGAGAAGGAGAATAAAGAGAGAAAATGAAAGAAAAAGAAGAAAGAAACAAAGAATGAAAGAGCTTGGCAACCATTAGAGGTTTGGGAAGTGTTGGAAATCAAAAGAAAGAGGTAAGAAATCTATGACCCAAATTGTGAAATATAAAGTTTTGATGATTTGATACTTGTAATATGTTGTGAGCTTGGGGTGTGATGATGATTGTGTGATTTTTGTATTAGGACAATGGAAATTTTGAAAAACCCCAACTTGTTAAGTTTTGGGTATAACTATGTGAAGTATATGAAATAGATTAAAAATTGATTGTTGATGAGATGGTGGTTTAGTGTATCTGAAATTGAGTGTAATATGATGTATTGTGCATTGGTTTTTAGTGTGGAATTGTTAGTGGTAATTTTAGGTAAAGGATGAAAATGGAGAAGCAAAAACAGAATCCTGGAAAATTAATTCGCGTCGCTGCACTAAAGGGTTGTGCGTCACAATACGCAAGGGAAAAATGGCAGCATGTTTCTGGATGTTGCGCGTCGCGATGCACAAGGATTTGCGTCGCGACGCGTGGCACAAAATCATTCCCAAATCAATTTTAAATCATCACAGTTCCACCCTAGCGTATTAGAGACCACCCCTAGGGTCTCGTATCAGTTCGTGTACATACAATACAACTTATTACAAGCATGATATACCGAGTGACGATATCACGTACTTGAATTGAGAAGTTTAGCCTAGTTCTGAACTTGTCTCATTATTTATAATCTAACCAAATTACCTCTTATAGACCATTGCAGGAACTGCAATTTCATTTTTTTTTTCGTAACAGACTTATTTTTAAGCTTTAGGGCGTTAGACGATTTTTATTTCAGTTATCACATGAAAGCTTTTGTTTTAAATTATGATTGAGGAATAAACGTTTTCAAAGCATGATTTTATGATTTTCAAGGCATGGGGGAAAAACGCACCTAAGTATGTAACTTGTTACAGCCATGGAATTGACGGACGATATATGCACATTTAGAGGACTGGGGGGACGACGATACATAGCGCCCCCAGATCCTAGTTCAGGACTAGGGATGACAGATGCCCATAGATCTTAGTTTCTGAGCTTTAAGGGTAGCATAGATCCGCACCCCAGTTCTATTTCAGTGGTTTAGGGGACAACGACACGCAACGCCTCAATACCACTAGTTTCAGGGACATTAGTGGCATGCTTTGGGGGACGATATACGTCAGGTTTTCAGAGACATACAGTTTACATCAATAGTTTTCAGATGAAGTTTTCAGAGAAAGTTTTTAGAAAAGAAAGTTTTCAGAAAACAACAGTTTTATAAGAAATTTTCAGAAAAGATAAGTTTTACAGAAAGATTTCAGATGAGACTTTAAGAAAAGAGTTCAGAATTCTCAGACAAGAAAAGAGTTTTCATACAAAGTTATCACTGAATTTTGGTTGTAGAACCAAATATTTTTTATTATAGTATTTCAGTTTTTATTTTAAATCGTCTACTCACTTAAATTGCACAATGATCTAACCCTCACTCCCAGTTTCCTTGTTTTGCAGCTATCCTCGAAAGACGAGCTCGGGAGGACGGATACTGATGCAGTCACTAGGTTATGGAGTCCACCAGTTCAAGTCAGAGACAGTGGGTGTCCAGTCAGTGTTAAATAGAAGTCATGTGTTAGTCTTTAGTTGTGACAGTCATTGTAAAAGCAAGTGTTTATATATATACAGTAAATAATATTGAGTTTATTTTCATGTTGTCGAGTTTGGGCATTGGTCTCATACTTAAGATTTTGATTGAGAAAAGATTAATAGTGTAGTTTATAGTTACAAAGATAGAGGATCATGGGAATAATACTCATATTCCCTGCCAGTAGCATCTACCAGATCGGGGATGTTACAAAGATAGTATAATAGCATAGTCTGGGGAGTCAGTGACTGTAGTAGGAAAAGTGTTGGGGTCTGGTATATTCCGTAAGTCCGAGATATTATATTCGAGGAACTACCTCTGCAGTATCTGATCCTCGAGTACGTCCTCAAGATTTATAGACAGGTTAGTAAGCTTTCCCATACTATTAGAATAGTATCCCTTAAGAGAATAACTATACATCCACATTAACAATTTTCCTGAAGTTATTTTGACCTATCACCAGAAGTACAAACGAGCTATGAAACCAGACAGTAAGATTCTAAGAAAAGTTACCTAATGGAGTAGAAAAAGAAAAGCTAGAAGAAAAGTAAGGAAAGATGTAAGGATGTTAAAGTAACCAGATGTAAGAAAAGATAGAGATATAGAATCAGATCGATAAGGATTTACCAGAACTTATAGTAGAAAGAGAATATAAAAAGCCCGAGCAAGTGTTACAGTGCCTAGTAGATGTAAGATTCATTCCCTCCTCGAAGAATTATTTCAAACAGATTCAAGAGCCTCGAGTGTTTTTTATAGATAGCGAGTTTCCCGAGCAACAAAGAATATACAGAAAGATAAAAGAAGCAAGAAATCAGGACTAGCTTTGGAGTTTCAATATACTAGAGATTCCATAAGGATGCAGAGATTCTAGATTCCCCAAACCCAGGCCCGAAGGTAAATAAGATGAATGATGTCAGAAATACTATTAGTTGCCATAGCTAAAGAATTAAATAGATAAGGTCCCGACTTATCCAGATTCTTACCCATTCGTGATGCTAGTCAAGGAAGCTGTCCTGATGGAGCCTAGCTCATACCTACCTTACATGAGAAATAGACTCTACCAGGACACAAAGTACCAGAACAAGGATACTGAAACTCATCAAGACATAAGATGTTGGCCCTAGTCTCTACCAGCATAGATATAGATGACCTTAAGAAGCCCGATGAGAGTTCATCTTAAGAAACGAAAGACCTTGAAAGATACATGATCCAGAAAAGAATTCAGGAAGCTTCAAAAGATATGAACAAGAGAACTCAGTATAGTCCAAAGATCTAGGCAAGTCAGCACGAGGCTTGTAGTACTAGTAGAAGTCCCCAAGGTAGATTAAACATAGTAGAACCTACAGATCAGCCCATAGCCAGGAGAAATCTGTGAAGTATAAAAGAATAGACCCGTGAGGTTGGAGATATTTATGAGTGACAAGAGTACCGGTATGGACAGTAGAATAGAGTACCATAACTGTGATTTATAGCAAGAGTAGAGAGTAAAGGTCTAGGAAGTAGTCAGAAGAACGAACCACCATTAGCCTCAATAGCATAACATAGAGCAAAGAAACAGAATATGAAAACAGAAAGCAGGAAAAAAGGAAGTGATAAGAGAATTCAGTACGTATAGTAACATAGGTAAGTTAGCCTTGAGATAGCAAAGTAAGTGAAGACCTCAGAGTAATTGATAAAAAGTAAAGAACCCTTAGACATGGATTAGTAAAATCAGTTCCCAGCAGTATGAATAGAAATTTTTCCTTTCAATAGCCCGCCCCGAATATGGTAAGTATTTAAACAACTTACTAGACATATAAGCATGTATCCATTCCCAACTTAGAACATAATAATAGGAGAATAAGTAAAGAATAGTACTTGACGGAATATGTGGATTATGAGAACGCCTAGATGGTTGAACCAATAAGGAATATGTGGATTATGAGGTGCCTAGATGGTTGAGAACAAATAAGTTCAACAAAACACAGATAAAAAAAAACGAGATGGTGAAATTCTACATAAGATGGAAAAGTATGAAGTTATAGTAAGTCAAGCCAAACCTAAAAGTCCTCTTAGAATCAGAATCCATTAGGGGGTAAAGACTCTAAGGAGCAAAGGAACTAGAGAAAACGACTTCAAGAGTATAGTATGACTCATAAGAGTCTCATAATATTGAGAAAGAAGAATCAAATGAGAGTAGCACCTGAACCAAGAAGTTTAGTAGAGATGTTCTAAGCAATCGAAGTTGATGGAATTTCAAGGAACTAAGATGAGAATGAAAGTCAAATAACATAGCAAAACTTAGTAAGAAAGAATGACAGAGGAAGTGTGGTAGGAGTTTGAGAGAGTATAAACCTTATGGAGGTTCATAATAAGAGGGGGTATCATCGATCATCAGATAGTTCCTAGTAGTAGTACCCTAGTGGGGGAGCCAACACCAGACATGTAAACGACAGAGTCATAAGCTTATAAGTGAGCAGCATAAGCAACTACAACACGTGTAGCTAGTAAGAACATCACCACCGGAAGGACTCCAGGACAACCTCTGCCCTCCCAACCCTCGTTAAACTACAACAAAGATAGACTTTGATGTTTTGTCTCAAGATATTCCCAGAAGTAAGAGAATGCAACAATGGAAAGAGACCGAAACATAAAACCTTTAGATACAGTACAAGAGCAAGAATAGAAGAAGAAATAACTCTAAGTGAGAGATCTAGAAGATACATTGTCTAGATGAAACAATAAGAAAGGAAGTACTAGTTAAGCAGTGACGAGGATGCAAAAGAACAAGAGTTAAAACATGACTAGGGACATGTGAGAAGTGATATCTCTTTCGGATAAGGAGATAGAGGTATAGACCATAGAAGTTCAGGTACAGAACAGAGTCGAAGAGAAGATGAAAAGGTCTACAAGCAAAAGGTTTTGGAAGTGAAACTGTCAAGGTGCAACGATAATAAGAGAAAATACTAAATAAGTATTGGCAGAAGTGTAATATAGTACAGAACCGAGAAAATAAGCTTACTACATATGGAAAAAAATAAAGAGCGGGTATCCTAACATGCAACTAGTTATGGAGAATGAATTTGTGAGAAGGAACATTAACCAGATTTATAATAACAATGAAAGCAAAGTACAAAAGAGTATGAGCTTTAACCATGACCAAATCGTCGGCGTCGATGTTAATAGCAGTGAATGCGGTTAAGGCACCAAGGTGCATGCAATTAAGCCTGAATCTGTAGCCAATTGAGGATGACCACTAGGAAACTACCTAGAAGCAACAATTTAAGTACATATATCATCGGTAGACAATATCAGTAACCTAAGAAGCCCTAAGCGGTATCATAAGCAGTTGAAGCTTGGCAAAGAGAATATAGAGAGTTAAGTAGCTAAGAATAAGAAGAAGAATTTTAAGATCAAGTTAAATAAGTGCAGCTAAAGGAGTATCTAGTACGAGCATTGTTAAGAATGACAAAGATCACTTCTGTAAACTTTTTGATTCCGGAAAGGGAACATGGGAAGCATAATCATGAGACACCAATATTTCTAGTAAGAGTCAAATGTATTAACTAAGAAAAACCTGATTGAGTCCAATAATTGTTATGCATAACTAAAGATCTAGAGAAAAGGATTTCCTTGAAGATAAGAATGTGGCATAGCTAGAGGTCCAGAAATGAGGAAGTCGAGGATACTAGTAAAGATCTTATGAAACGAGAACAATGAAATACTTCTTAGTAAATAACTTAAAAGAATATTTACTGAAACTATGAAGTCTGAAGCAGTTTACCCAAGTATGACAAAAGGTTCGAGGCATAAGTTAGATATTAAGAATGACAGAGAATCTTATATGTTTACTAGTCAAGTGGTAAATGATCAGCCGAGCAAAGGCCCTCGTTGTTAAGTCAAATAGAATCCCCGATGAAACAGAATGGTTACAACAAAGTAAGAGTTCAAACAGACAAATTAGTGTACAACTCTAGTTACGACATTCAAGTCATGACATTCTAGGTTCAACATGATCATCGCATTATCCTATGGCATAATAATAGCACAGAGAATCATCGGGAAGTGGTATAGTACAGTGGATGAGACTAAGGCAATGGGTATATAGTCAGATAAATTTGGTGGTTTATAAGGAACCCACAAATCCTGAGATCTATGATAAGATCCCAAGTTTAAAGAGGATTCGGGGATGAATCCTATTTAAGGGGGAGAGAATTTATAACGACCGGTAGTCTCTGCTACTGTTACACTGTAGTACTGTTACATCACGGAATGAGTATTACGTAATATAAATTATGTCCGAGCATATATACATTCATGGAACGACCTTAGGGATAAACGGAAACTTCTTCGAAACTTCGATGCGAAATTTTATGATGTTCCACTCCAGAAAGCCTATGGTATTTGGGCCGTAACTTTCTCATTCGAACTCCGATTGTTAAGAAATTTATATCGTCAAAAACCTGAGATCGAGATCTACAACCTTTACGTTGAATATGTTTCCAAATTCCAAACCAAAATAGGCTAAAAATATGGATAACAATTTGGATGAATAATACCCGAGGGCATTCTAGTAAACTCTACAAGCTTCTTCAAAATTCCTACAACTTTTTTATTTTTTTAATGGCTAAGTATAAAAGGAAAACACTATTCACTATTCAAAAAGGGAGAATAAAAAAAAGAGTAGAAGACATGAATGAGAAAGAGAATAGGGAAGAAAAGAATAAGAAGAGAATGAGAAGAAAAGAGAGAAGGAAAGAAAAAAATGAAAGAAACAACGAATGAAAGAGCTTGGTAACCATTAAAGGTTTGAGAAGTGTTGGAAATCAAAATAATGAGGGAAGAAATCCATGACCCAAATTGTGAAATATAAGTTTTGATGATTTGATACTTGTAATATGTTGTGAGCTTGGGTGTGATGATGATTGTGTGATTTTTGTATTAAGACAATGGAAATTTGAAAAAAAACCCAACTTGTTAGGTTTTGGTATAACTATGTGGAGTATATGAAATAGATTAAAAGTTGATTTGTTGGTGAGATGAGGTTTAGTGTATGTGAATTGAGTGTAATTGATGTATTTTGCATTGGTTTTTAGTATGAAGTGTTAGTGGTAATTTTAGTGAGAGATGAACATGGAGAAGCAAAATAGAATCCTAGAAAATTGATTCACACGTCGCAACTCTAAAGGTCAATGCGTCGTGACGCGTAGGAAAAATGGCATCATGTTTCTGGATGTTGCGCGTTGTGACGCGGAAGGCTTTACGTCGCAACGTGTGGCATAAAATCATTCCCAAATCAATTTTAAATCATCCCAATTCCACACTAGCGTATTAGAGACCACCCATAGGGTCTCGTATCAGTTCGTGTACATACAATACAACTTATTACAAGCATTATATACCAAGTGACGATATCACGTACTTGAATTGAGAAGTTTAGCCTATTTCCGAACTTGTCTCATGGTTTATAATCTAACCAAATTACCGATTATAGACCATTGCAGGAACTGTAATTTCCTTCGACAAAGCAATATAACACCAGCCAGGTTCTAATCTGTGAGTGGACACTCTCCTTTTTAATTGACTTTCATTTTGTTATTTTTTGTAACAGACTTATTTTTTGCTTTAGAGCGTTAGACGATTTTTATTTCAGTTATCACTTGAAAGCTTTTGTTTTAAGTTATACTTGAGATAGAAATATTTTCAAAGCATGATTTTATGATTTTCGAGGTATGGGGGAAACACCCACCTCAGTATGTAACTTGTTACAGCCATGGAATTGACGGACGACATGTGAACATGTAGAGGACATGTGGGACGGCAATACATGACGCCCTCCGATCCTAGTTCAGGACTAGGGAACAGATGCCCCTAGATCCTAGTTTCAGAGCTTGGAGGGTAGCATAGATCCGCTCCCCCCAGTTCTAGTTCAGTGGCTTGGGGGACCACGATACGTAACGGCCCCAAGACCACATAGTTTCAGGGGACATGAGTGGCATGCTTTGGGGACGACGATACGTAACACCCCAAAGTCATGGATTTGCACTTCTGGCTCTAGTTAGGCATATGGGGGACGGCGATACGTAACGCCCCCTACGTCAGGTTTTCAGAGACAGATACAGTTTACATAGTAGTTTTCAGATGCGTTTTCAGAGAAATTTTTTAGAAAATAAAGTTTTCAGAAAACAATAGTTTTATAAGAAATTTTCAGAAAAGATAAGTTTTGTAGAAAGATTTCAAATGAGACTTTAAGAAAAGAGTTCAGAATTCTCAGACAAGAAAAGAGTTTTCATACAAAGGTATCTATGAATTTTGGTTGTAGAACCAAATAGTTCATTATAGTATTTCAGTTTTTATTTTAATCGTCCACTCACTTAGATCGCACAACGATCTAACCCCCCACTCCCAGTTTCTTTATTTTGCAGGTATTCTCGGAGGACGAGCTTTGGTAGGACGGATACTGATGCAGTCACTAGGTTTTGGAGTCCACCAGTTCAAGTCAGAGACAATGGGTGTCCAGTCAGTGTTAAATATAAGTCATGTATTAGTCTTAGTTTTGACAGTCATTGTAAAAGCAAGTGTTTATATGTATCAGTAATTAATATTGAGTCTATTTTCATGTTGTCGAGTTTGGGCATTGGTCTCATACTTAAGATTTTGATTGAGAAAGAGTAATAGTGTAGTTTATAGTTAGAAAGACAGAGGTTCAGGGTTATGGTACGACCTATTCCTGCCAGTAGAATCTACCTGATCGGGGATGTTACAAAGATGGTATCATGATGGCTCAGCAAGATAAGCTTTCACCTCGAAGGAAATAGTTTAGGTTTGTTGGATATCCTTCGAATACGATGGGATAGTTATTCTGTGATACCGAGCATCAAAATGTGTTCGTAGCGCGCTTCGCAAAATTTTTAGAGGTAGAATTTTGGTCTGAAGGTGGTAATCAAAGACATGTTGAACTTGATAAAGTCCAACCTGAAAACAACGAACCAATTGAGGAACCTGAAGTTCAAGTAGATGAAGAACCTTCAACACACACACTCCGTAGGTTACAAAGGGTATTTATACCTCATTAAAGCTTGTATTTGATACAAGAAAATAGTCTCGATGTTCTTTTAGTTGAAGAGACTGACCCTTTTACCTATAGAGAATCGATCTTGGAAATCGACTCCGTGAAGTGGCAAGATGCCATGAAATCCAAGTTAGACTCAATGAATGAGAATCAAGTTTGGGTCTTGATTCTGCTTCCCGAAGGAATTGTTCCGATCGGTTGTAAATGGGTTTATAAGAGGAAGCATAGGCCTGATGGAAATGTTGAAACCTATAAGGCCCGACTGGTAGCAAAAGCTTACACGCAGTGACCTGGCATCGACTACGATGAAAATTTTTCGCCAGTAGCAATGCTTAAGTCTATTAGGATTTTGCTTTTTATAGTTGCTTATCATGATTACGAGATTTGGCAAATGGATATCAAAACGACTTTTCTAAATGGATTTCTTTATGAAGAAATCTATATGGAAAACCGGAGGGTTTTTCATCCAACGAGATCTCGGGTATGGTATGTAAGCTTAAGAAGTCCATTTACGGACTTAAACAAGCTTCGCGAAGTCAGAATCTTCAATTCGACGAGATTATTAGATTTTCTGATTTTCTCAAGAATTTGGAAGAATCATGTGTGTATCAGAAGGCCAGTGGGAGCATGGTGGCATTTTTAGTCCTTTATGTTGACGCCATCCTAATCATTGGGAATTATATAGGGATGATGCAAGGCGTCAAAGCTTACCTTTGTAATAATTTCTCTATGAAGGACCTGGGAGAAGCTTCATATGTTTTAGGCATAAAACTCTATAGAGAAATAGAAAGGAAGCTAATTGGGTTATCTCAATAAACGTACATAGATAAGATCTTGGAATGATACAATTTTGGTACCTGTAAGATAGCAAATATACCATTCACACATGAGATTCATCTTCAAAGAAGATGTGTCCGCAAACAGAAGATGGGAAGGTTAGAATGTCTAACCAACCTTATGCTTCATGTTTGGATATCATAATATATGCCATGTTTATGTACTAGCCTGATATCAGTTTCGTTGTTAGCATAATCAGTAGATATCAGTACAATCCAGACAATGACCATTGAATGGCAATTAAATATATCCTGAAGTATCTTAAAGGTACTGAGGATAAGTTGATTATATATGGAGGAAATGAATTGTAAATTATTGGGTATACGGATTCCGACATCCAATCAGATCCCGATGATAGAAAGTCTAAATCTGGATTCATCTTTACACTTAACGGAGGTGCAGTTTACTGGAAGAGTTCCAAACAGGGGTCCACAGCATTTATCACATAATATATGCCATGTTATGTACTAGGCCTGATATCAGTTTCGTTGTTAGCGTAACCAGTAGATATCAGTACAATCCAGGCAATGACCATTGAATGGCAATTAAATATCCTGAAGTATCTTAAAGGTACTAAGGATAAGTTGATTATATATAGAGGAAATAAATTGCAAATTATTGGGTATGGGGATTTCGACTACCAATCGGATCTCGATGATAGAAAGTCTACATCTGGATTCATCTTTACACTTAACGGAGGTGCAGTTTACTGGAAGAGTTCCAAACAAGGTTCCACAGCAGATTCCACCTCATAGGCAGGGAATACATTGCAGCTTTTGAAGCTGTAAAGGAAACTGTTTGGATTAGGAAATTTATCACAGAGTTTGGAGTGGTCCCAAGTATCGAGAATATGATTCTGTTATACTGTGATAATACTGGTGCCTTTGTGTAAGCAAATGAACCGAGGGCACATCAGAAGTCGAAGCATGTGGAACGAAATATAGCAGACCTACTTACCAAGGTCATACCTCCAAAGTTATTTGAAAAACATATGGAATCGATGGGTATTAGATACAATCGATATTGACACTAGAGCAAGTGGGAGATTTTGTTGGGGTTGGTGTTGTTGGGATGTATGCCCTAGAGCTACATGTAATGTAAAATATTTATATGTTTTGAAACAAAATGATGCATTATTCATTTATCAAAGTGTTGTTGGTTTCTATTAAGGTCCCAAGATCAATAATAAGCATGAAAACATATGTGAATAACAATCGAGAAGTTTCGGAATACTTACATCGAGCGGTTGAGCGACACGACAAGCAACAAAAACGAAATTCTGCTCCTTGACAGTGCACGGCAGTGAGCAGTGAGCTGCTCCTCCATTTTCTATTTTTGAGCTCCTCAAACAAGCTCTAAGCTTCGTCGAATGGTTCCCGGCTCATGGGTGGACTTCCCTATCACCTTCGCATGTCTCGTAAGTGTGCTAGCACTTTTGATTTTGCCACAAAATCCCACTCTTACTTCCTTCACTGCTCGGCATTATCAAAAACCAGTGAGCATTTTTGGCCCCAAGGGCGTGAGAGAGAAGAAGAGAATGGTGAGAGAGAGTTGTAGTTGGTTTGTGAAATTTGTGTATCTTATACACTAAATTGAATTTCAAATTCATTTCACATGAATTTGGCTTTCAAAAAAGCAAACCATTAAAGCCATAAATGGAACCAACCACTCACATCACTTCCATCAATCATGAATAGTGACTTGCGTCAATCACTCAAAGTGAAAGACATCCATCACTTGATTGACGAATGATGTGACGCTAGATGTGACTAGCGATTTGACGCTTGATTTGACTTGCGTGCCGCACTCGAATTCGAAATGCGAATGCTCTCGGAAATAATCTCAGGCTCGAGCTCGCTAATTACAAATTAACGAATTTTCCGTGCGTCGTAATTAAATGATTACGCCTAGCGAAATCCCTATTCACGTCGCTAACGAATTAATTCGTTCGTCCGAATTAAAATCTAATTTTAATTCCGCGTCGAAATCCAATTTTGTTTAATACATCAAATATATTAATTTCTCAATTAATTCTAAATTAATTGTTATCTCTCTTTAATAATATTTTATCCCAGATAAAATATCTTTCTCAATTAATCCCAGATTAATATAGAGTGCGAGTCATACGTCATCGGTGAATCTTTGGGAAGCGACCCATGAGATCCCCGGATATGTTGGCAGTAAATTCGGTCGTCGGACTATCCGAACACGTAAGTACCTCGTACTACATTTAAACGATTTACAAGACAAGGTTGGCCTCTAGCAAAGCGCCATGCCTACCAAATTCTCCGGAAACATCCTTACAGGAATAAAGGATCTGTATCAAGCGTAGTATACGTAGTATTGCGTATTTCTGTCCAGTATCAGATGATCATGTCCTAGGCCTGGGGCTGGAATTGTGTCTGCCCCGTACGAAGCACATGTCGGATGTCTGGTAACTAGTCTCTATAATCGGATAAACATGACCTTTTTATTTTATCCCGATAGCTGCAGCATTAAAAGAGAACCAGTCACGTATCCTATGTGACCATCATCTCCATATGACTGGAGTGACACTTCTGTTTTGACAGCACACCCAACACACTACGATTCTCAATATACCCAGTATTGGCATACACAGAACCTGTTAAAGCCCTGGATGACCTCAACCAAAATATATTGATTGTCGCAAGTATTAGCGGTGCAAGTCTCAGGTTAAGACCAAATACACCTACCCTGATTTCGGACTTCCATAGACACATAGTCATACTACCAATGGAATTCCGAGGGGGTCTATCAAGAGCAAAGCTATTTCCCATACCATCGGTAAAACACAACCTCTTATTACACTTGCATGAGTATCTTATACCCAAATATATGAGAGCTATGATGTTGTGCCCTCACAAAGCACACAAGTGTAATACTAGTCTTTTACGTATTTATCGATGTCCAATCTCGATAATACTCTGACTAGGGATGTTTAATGATCTATCCTTCATGGACTGATACTGTCTCATATCATTCTCCGTCCAGGAACAAATCATAGGGACCTCCTATCATTTATACATCTAGGTGATCTAATCACAAATGATAAGAGTGCAATCTCCTTTGTCACATAGTTAATTTGTACAACAACACCATGATCTGTACAAATAGTGACGCTATGGGTCATAATTGTCCAACAATCTCCCACTTGGCCTATAGCCAATCACTCGAGTTCTTGACACCCGAACTATGTACGGTTGGCTCAAACTGCTGAGAAAAGCTTTCGTCAGCGGATTTGCATGATTATCATCTAATGCGATTTATTCAATCATCACATCGCCACGATGTATGATCCAAACGAATTAGTTGAATAGTCGAAGTATTTATCTAGATCGTTGATGAGACCTTTAATTCTTTAGCCTGTGCTGACGCCTAGCTCAACTGCTAACAGAATTATATCTAATCTAATTAGATTTGTTATCGACCCAGATGGTTTCTATTGCTGCCTCAGCTGCAGCAATAACCCGGATTTGTTGTTTATTCGGTAACAATATCTTGCTAGGAAGATTTCCAGCTCACTATTCCGTTATTCAAATTGTATAGTACCATTTGCGACTTATAGTCATCTTTATCGGTTAGGAAACTTGTAACAGTGATCCCAGTCACTTCAAGTTCTCCATCTCCATAGTTTAAGACAGCATCCTTATTTCACTAAGATACTAACGGATGTTCTTAACATCAATCCAGTGACTATCACTCGAATTGGCCTGTTTGTGAATCCATATGCTCAAAGCGTACGAGACACCAGGTCTCGTACATTTTTCAATGTACGAGTTCTCGGAGAGTTTTCTCGAAAGCCAAGCTTTCACAGATAGTTATTTTATGGGAATATCATTTCCAAGAAATGAAGTATATTATCATTATTTATAGGACATCCACTGTTAGTGCGCTCCCACTAACCCTCTTATATATACACAAGAATCATTTCATTTGAATTAAATCATACTCCATTATGATTACATCAAAATGATAATTCCAAGAACCTATGCTTGCTTCAATCCAAAAATGGATCGAATAACCCGCAAACCTTGTTTGCTAGTTATGGTAGGACAAAACCGACAGGATGTTGTAAACATCCTCCAAAAGGTTTCCTTTTCAGGAAAGCGATTTTCCCATTAAGCTGACATATTTCACTAATGAAACATGCAGCTTTAGCAAGCATTATCCAAATGGATTTACCGTGGCAATATGTAAAAGGTTGAATCGTAATCAACATAATGTTGATAATGATACCTTTCCGCTAAAAGCTTAGCTTTGTACGTTGGTATGTTGCCTTCCATGTACGTCTTCCTTGAAGACTTATAAAGTACCAATAGGCACAATGCCTTGCGGTACATCAACTAGTATCCAAACTTGTTGATTTACATGGAATCCATTTCGGACTTATGACACTTTGTCATTTTAGGGAGTCGATACCTTGTATCACTTCCTAATACGTAGTCAGTTGGTATACCTTAATAAGATAGACATCATTATGAGGTGAGATCAGAAACCATACCCCCACAGGGCATACGGTAGCTTGTTAGCCCAATCTTTGCAGTTCTCTGTAATCTTGGCTAATATCTTCTTTACTGTCTTATTGGCTGCCTCGACTGCCCCATTTGTCTGCGGCCGATAAGGTGATGACTTGTGATGTCCTATCTCATATCTCTGTAGCATTGCCTTCGTTTCCCCTTGAAACTAAACTTCGTTATCTGTCACTACATGATGCGGCATCCCATATCGACATATGATGTTCTGAGCTATGAACTTCGCCATCTGCTTTGCTGTGACGTTACAAAATGACTCGGCTTCCACCCATTTTGAGAAGTAGTCCACTGCCACTACAATGAAATGATGTCCATTCGATGCATTCGGTCGAATCTCCCCGATCATATCAATTCCCTATGCTGAGAAAGGCCATGGCTCTGATAGCCCATGTAACTCGTGAGGTGTAGGAGATGGTTCATATACCGTGTGCTTGAAAATCATGACAATGTTTTACCAGCTTTGCACAGTCTGTCTCTATGGTCAACCAGTGGAAGCCTTGTCTTACAATCTTGCGAGACAAGTTCAACCCATTCATTTGTGGTCCACATACCCCCGCATGTACTTCTTCTATTGTCTTCTGAGCTTATTCTTTTCTCAAACACTTCAGCTGAACGCCATTTGTCTGTCTCTTGTACAATTCTCCTTTTAAAACCACATACTAAGAAGCCAACTTCTAAATAGCTATTCTATCTTTTCTGCTTGCTTCTTCTGGGAGTTCTCTGAGTTCCAGGTATTGCTGAATATCATGGTACCAAGGTTTTCCGTCGTCGATCTCCACTTCCAAAACTCTTTCTATCTTATAAACGGGTTTGCTTGCTGTTGTCAGTACCAGTGGTTTCATCATTAACTTCTCTGGATTTTCCCAAGTCGCTGCAAGTGTAGTTAATGCGTCTGCCATCTGATTCTCTTCTCGCGGCAAGTACTGAAACTTACAATCGGGGATAGCCTATGCCAACTTCAGCTGAACGCCATTTGCCTGTCTCTTGTACATAATTATGACAATCATTTTTGAAGTCAGAGCCTTGCTCGTCTTCAATTCCTTCTTAGGATATGTCCTTTTATCTTCCTAGAAGATTATAATGATTTTCCTTTGCCCTTTTTTCATATTCCACAAGCCTTTGGGCAAGCCTCGGGTTTCTAGATTATCGAAGTAAGGTGTGCCTTGCGCTACTTGCCTTATTGCAAACTTTGACTTTATCTCCTTGAGATTAGTCATTAATTCTCCAAGAATTATTTATTGCAATTTAGTATTTCAAAGATCTAAAATAGATCCATGAAAATCCTTCAATTTAATTATCATACTTTAAGGATCTAATCCTTAGTTCTGATTCAGAAATTAAGGAGTCTACTGCGACAAGCTTAATGGATTAAGCGCTAAAGTTTTCATTACATGAATATTCCAAATATCATGTTCCACTTATTTGCTTAACTCCTAGCTTAGGCATAATATATTATTTTATCAAATAAAATAACTTATTATTTTCCAGGACCATCCTGAAACTATATTCCCAATTTGAAAATTAAACCATTTAAATACATTTTCCCCAGGATTATGTTTTAAATGTCAATCTTTCAATTTTCTCTTGATTCTAATAGTCCAACTATTTAATCAACGATTTGTGATACTATGTATTATATTGATTATTATAGTCCAACTATACAATCAAATATAATTTAAATTAATTAACCTCAATTACATTTACTATAATCCAATTATAAAATCAACTGTAAATTGAAATTAATTAATTCAAATATATTGATTACTATAATCCAATTATATAATCAACTATAATACAGTCCAACTGTTTATTAAAACAACAATTTAAATATTAGTCCAACTAACATTTAATTTAACGACGAAATAATTTGAATGAGCGCGTATGGCGAGTAATTGAACGAATATTGCAAATTCAATTCTTGCCTCCCACTATTTTTCGGCGAGCCTCTAACCCTCTGTCGAGTACTCAGGAAACCGTGTTTCCTAGTGGGCTAGGATCCCGTTAAATATCACACAATCTTGACTTTGGCCAACAAATTGTATGATAATTAACTAGGTAGATCTCTAAGATCGATTGGATCCAATCCAATTCCTAGATCCGGTAGGGGGACGTGCAAGTCCGAAATATATATCTTATATATGCCAATACATCCAATGTATTACCTAACTTTTTTCCTCTGTATCAACTAAGCCTTGTCTTTGGCACAACACACTTAGTGATCCCAGTCAAGCGCGACCCATTGACCATGGAAAGCTTCGTAATCAATGTCGATGGACAAGAAGTGGTCTTGACTTTGGCCAACAAACCACAACTTGGACAAGACACCAATATGGAACAAAGCCTTCGTGATTCAAACACATCTTCGATAGACAAAGGCCTTGACTTTGGCCAAAAAACCAATGCCGTCTCGGATCTTGACTGAGAATCACTCAATGGAAGGAAAAACGCTTAATATTTGTGAGGGTTTTTCGCGTGCAAATTGGCAACCAATTTATTATCTTTGTTAAGGTCTCATCATCATACACCCTTAAACATGCATTCTAAACACATAATAAAGCACATATGAATAAAATAATAATGATATGTGGATGGATATTTTACATTGATCCTAGATCAAATCTCTCATTTTATCTCTCCAACTAGCACATGTATTTACTTCTACCCGTTACACTACACTTCTAAAGAAACCTCATTTACATTGAGGGGAATAGGTGAGAATAGAATACAAAGAGTATAGAGGTGATAAGGCTGGACACGCAGGTCCAATTAATAAATCAAATTTATTACAATTTCCAAAATTGTCCCACCCGACTAATATCCATCCGATATACATTATTCATGCATCACAACCATGTATTCATACAAGCATGTTATTAATCAATCTAATCCAATTAATTAATCTGATAATTAGTGATCATCCAATGTTCAAACATCGATTTGATTTTTGCGCGAGTCAAACTCGTTTTGCGAATAAGTACTCAAAGTACGAATTCTTGAATTAAATTAAACTACAACATTAAATCCAATTTAATATGCATTTAATTCTAATTCACTATTTAATTCCAAATTAAATATTACACTTTTATTAACGAACCTTTACGACTTAAATTCCAAATTTAATCGCAACGGGTCTCAAAGCGCGATTAACATCTAATGTTTATTTAATTAAAGTCCAATTGGCTTTTAATTAATTTCTATAAGGCGTGGACTTTTGGTCAACTCGGGTCAAACCGATAACCAAAGTCCAATCCGGGATTTACCCCATAAGCCCAGAAATCAATTTTGGCCCATTAGGCCCAATTAAATAAATAAGGTCCATTAAGTCATAATTGGACTTTTTGGATGCGATTTTGGGCCGAATTGGATCCAACCAAATTGGCCTAAACCTAACTTGGTACAACCAAGCCCAAAAGCCCAATTACAACCTTTAAGGCCCAATTTCCAAAAACAAGCCCAATTAATTAACTTATAAAATTCCAAATTCCATAATTAATTAACCTAAGTGTAATACACAATTAATCACCCAATTAATATTTCTAAAACATCAATTAGCCTAATTAATCATGCACTTTAACAACACATAGTGTCCAACACATTTTTTTATCAAAATCAAACCCATTTTACATGCTTCTTTATTCTCGGCAATTAGGGTTTTTCCAATCTGATTCAGTTTCAATTCAATTGAATCCACAATCATCATTTCCCAAATCAATTCAACTCATCCAATGAATCAAAATCAAAAAACACAATGAATTTAAAAAAATTCAAAGAATTCGGCCAAGCCTACTTTTAAAGGAAAAATTGTTCCAAATCAAAATTCAATCCAATTGAACTTCAAAACAACATTACCATATTGTTTTAAGTCATCCAATGATCAAACAAACAAAAATCACCAAGATATTAGGGTCTTAATTTTCGACCATGCCCAAAAATTTGGGGAAAAATGGATCCAATCCAATTTCATGAAATTGAACATACACAACTTCAATTAATCAACATACAAGCATACTTAATCAATCAATTCAACCAAATCATGCTTCAATTGATTTTACCCAATTTCAAACCCTAACTTTCCATGCTTGATCAAAGCTCATAGATACCATTGTTGGTTTCTAATTAGGTCCCAAGATTCATGAAACCAAGCAAGAAATTTGCATGAATACATCAAATGAGTAAGGCGGAATACATACTCACATTGACCGGATCTTGCAACGCGATGAACACGAGTCTTCAAGCTTCTCAAACTCGCGGCAGTGGCCTCCTATAACTGCAGGGACTACTAGGTTTTGGTCTGTTTTGGCTCCTCCAAAATCGGCCATTAATGAACACCATGGAAGCTCCAAGCTCCAAGCTCCAAAATCGATTCCAAGCTCAAGTGTTCGTTTCCCTATCACCTATGTATCACTCATGTGTGTGCTAGCACTTCTTCTTCTTCTTTGCTTCTCACTAATTCGGTCAAAACCAGAAAATGGAAGGACGAAAATGGTTCCAAACCGTGAGAGGAAGAAGGAGGGAAAGAGAGGGAGAAGAAATGCGTAAAAGGGAGAGAGAGAAATTGAAAAGAAAAAAAAATGTATATGGCTTTTTTATATTTTTCAAAAATAATAAAAACCATTTACCAAAAACTTTTTACTTTTCCATAAACCAAAAAGTCAAAAGCAAAAAAGCAAAAAGTGCTTTTCAACTACTACATCAATCACTCAAATCAAGTGACAACTTGTCACATCACTCAAAGTGACATTTGATTTGACGCTTGATGTGACTAGCGATTTGACGCTCGATTTGACTTGCGTGCCGCACTCGAATTCAAAATGTGAATGCGCTCACAAATAATCCCGGGCTCGGGTTCGCTAACGAATTAAGCGATTACTCCTAGCGAAATCATTATTCACGTCGCTAACGAATTAATTCTAAATTAATTCGTTCGCCCGAATTACAATCTAATTTTAATTCCGCGTCTAAATCCAATTTCTAATAATATATCAAATATAGTATTTTATCGATTAATTCCAAATTAATCGTTCTCTCTCTTTTAATTAATATTTTATCCCATATAAAATATCTCTGTAATTAATCCCAGATTAATTTTCTCTCTCTTCTAATTAATCCCAGATTAATAAAGTGTGAGTCATACATCATCGGTGAATATTCAGGAAGCGACCCATGAGATCCCCGGATATGTTGGCAGTAAATACGGTCGTCGGACTATCCGAACACATAAGTACCTTGTACTATGTTTGTACCAATTTACAAGACAAGGTTGGCTTCTAGCAAAGCGCCATGCCTACCCAATTCTCCAGAAATATCCTTACAGGAATATTAGATCTATATCAAGCGTAGTATACCGTAGTATTGTATATGTCGATCCAGTATCAGATGTTCACGTGCTAGGCCTGTGGCTGGAATTGTGTCTGCCCCGTACGAAGCACACATCGAATGTCTAGCAACTAGTCTTTATAATCGGATAAACATGACCTAGTCATAATATCCCGATAGCTCGAGCATTTAAGAGAACAAGTTCCGTATCCTATGTGACCATCATCTCCATATGACTGGAGTGATACTTCCGTCTTAACATCACACCCAACACACTACGATTCTCAATATACCCAGCATTGGCGTACACAGAACCTGTTAAAGCCCTGGACGACCTCAACCAAAGTATATTGATTGTCGCAAGTATTAGCGGTGCAAGTCTTAGGTTAAGACCAAATACACCTACCCTGATTGCAGACTCCCATCGACACATAGTCATACTACCAATGGGATTCCGCAGGGGTCTATCCAGAGCGAAGCTGTTTCCCGTACCATCGGTAAAACACAACCTCCTATTACACTTGAATGAGTATCATATACCCAAATATATGAGAACTATGATGTTGTGCCCTCATAACGTGCACAAGTGTAATACTAGTCTTTTACGTATTTATCGATGTCCAATCTCGATAATACTCTGACTAGGGATATTTAATGATTTATCCTTCGTGTACTGATACTGTCTCATATCATTCTCTGTCCAGGAACAAATCATAGGGACCTCTCATCATTTATACATCTAGGTGATCTAATCACAAATGATAAGAGTGCAATCTCATTTGTCACATAGTTAATTTGTACAACAACACCGTGATCTGTACAAATAGTGACGCTATGGGTCATAATTGTCCAACACCCTCAACTGTCAGAAATTAGTAATCATGGAAGTCATTCTCCTCAGCTTTCCATAAATCGAGGGCTTAGTACCCTTGATAATCATCTTTATCTGGTCCTTCTCTGAGGGCCGAGTCTGCATTTTCAAAAGCTTGCTCCTCCAATGGTCTACATATTCCTTGAAGCTTTCTTCTAGCTTCTGCTTGGTGTTTCCTAAGTCCCGGAGTGACAAGTCGATCTCCAGATCTGTGACATACTGTTTCAAAAAGGCCTATACCAATTCCCTCCAATCCTCATTGATCTTCCTCTCCAGGTTGTGATACCATACCACAAGTGCCCCATCGAGTGACATCCCAAACATTTTCTGAACCTGACGCTTGGATAAACCCACTGAACTCATAACTGAAACATACTGACGGAGATGGACCCTCAGATCCCCATTCCCGTTGAACTTGGCCATATCTGGCATCTTGAATTGAGCTGGCAACTGTTCTTCAAAGGTCATTGCCTCATAATCTAGCAGGTCTTCATGTTTGCCCCTCATCTTATGAGTAATCGACTCTACCTGATCTCGGATTTTCTGCAGTTCACCTTGAGACCCTGACACTTTCCCCGCAGCATATTCAGCAATATCATCATCAAAACCCGGAATATCATCATTCAATCTAGTCGGAGGGTATTTACACCTCTCATTCTCATAGTTTCCCCCAGCACGGGGCACAACCATATTGGCCATAGCAGCAGTCAAGGCTTGCAACTGTTCAGTAACTTTGGTGAGATTAGTTTCCAACTGATCCATACAGGATGTTTCATTCTCTGATTCGCTCATGTTTTCTATCGGCCTTTTAACAAGTCTTCCATTTTCCCTAACCCAACAGATATCTATGATGGCTCTTAAGACATAAGAGAGTTAACATGATGTGTGTATGCATGAGATGCATGAGATACGTGCGATGTGTGGAACATGTAATTCGGCCCATTGTCATTTTAAAGCTTCAATCATATTATTACAAGGTGCAAACTTGTCCCAGTTGAAAAGGCCCAACAGGTTTACACCTTTGCGACAACATGGTTAAACAACTTCAAATGATAAAGAGCCCAAACACAGGATGGCCCATCGGCATTTCAGAAACTTTTATCCCAATTGTCATAGGATACGAACTCGTCCCAGTTTAAATGGCCCAACAAGTTCGCATTTCTGACAAGAAGTCCAACTGAATCCAAATGGTGATGGTCCCCAAATACAAGCATAAATGGATAATTCAAGCATAAAGCAATAATTTCTACAGAGCGGCTCATTGATATTTCAGAAGCTTTTGGCCCATTTGTCATAGGATACGAGCTCGTCCCAGTTTAAATGGCCCAACAAGCCCGCATTTCGGACAAGAAGTCCCACTGTAACCAAATGAGGATGGTCTAGAAGCACAAGGAAATATTTGATATAGGTCATACAACTCCGGTCTACATGTGGGTTTGCGGGAGTGTAGACAAAGACTCTCACCAGTGAAGGATTGCCCACAACTAGGTCTCCCCACTCAAGGGTTCGAGCGACCAAGTGAGCGCACCTTTTTATACCTTACGATACGTGCCAACGAGTTTTGGTGCGTGACTGACTGTCAAATGGATTTCCCGTTGTAGATTCCCCAGAGGGAGGGCGGAGCGAACTCTCTTAAAACCCAAGCCCCTTAGGCTCTTATCGCTTTGTGACAGGAATAATAACGAGTCCTCCAAATTAGTCCTTCACAATAAGCTACGAGTACATGATTATCCAGATGCCTTCATAACTTTTCCTTGTAGAAATGTAGTGAATGAAGGAAGACACCAAACCATTACCTAGCCTTAAAAGTGCCTTTGATTAAACCCCTTTCAACCCACGGTAGACACGGTTAATTAAAACACAAATCCAAACATTACAAGACATTATTTCAGGGCCAATTCTCTATCCGCAGTGGAGTCGCCAGACTGTAGGACACATAAATCGGCGATGTTGTTCCAGACTCATGGCCTAGTTGGGAGTACGGAATAGACCGCGGGGGAACTAAACCAGAGAAATAACATGG
This sequence comes from Zanthoxylum bungeanum, assembly GCA_019454045.1. Lineage (NCBI taxonomy): Eukaryota > Viridiplantae > Streptophyta > Magnoliopsida > Sapindales > Rutaceae > Zanthoxylum > Zanthoxylum bungeanum. The sequence goes on from SKCR01042604.1 coordinate 87,017, forward strand.
AGTCGCCACCCGATGTGAACCGGGAAAATGATTTAAGGCCGCACTCACCCCTTGCAAGGGAAGACCTCAAACCGTTGGGTTCGGAATGGTCCCTTACTTATGCCACATGTAATGAAATGATTTATGCAATAATTTAATCGAATCTATGCAACATAGTTCCAAGAGTAATGTACTAATAAGTTCACATGTATAAAATAAATCATCATAACGGAAAACATACGATATCACACAATAATCTCATGAACATGTTGAATAATCAAACATGAAAAATAAATAACAACCTAAACGTAAACGTAAATTGAACGCCTATTGCGAAAGAAGATAACCAAATCATGCATAGAGGAATAACGTACTAACGGCTAAATCATGCTTAAGAACCAAGTAAAATAATAACGACCTAATCATGCTTGAATACCATCTCACGAACACATCAAATAGATGAATACGGGAATACAAATAAATGATAACAGTAAAAGTGTCAATAATGGAATGGTATGATTAATTAGATAATACAAGAGAAATCACCCAAGAAGCAATTATGCATGAAATGAAAAGGAATCAGTTAAGTGTATGTGCGTTCGTGTATCGTTTGAAAACGCGTTCGAACGGTAAATAAAAGGTTTACGTTCGTATAGCGTTCGAGAACGCGTTCGAATGGGACAAGAACTGATGCATGATAAAACAACATGGATGAACATTCGAGTAGCGTTCGTAAACATGTTCGAACGGTAAACAGAAGGTTCGCGTTCGTATAGCGTTTGAGAACGCGTTCGAACGGGACCAGACCTGATGCATGATAAAACAAAGAAAATACGTGCGCGTTCGAGTAACATTAGTAAACGCGTTCGAACGGTAAACAGAAGGTTCGCGTTCGTATAGAGTTCGAGAACACGTTTGAATGGGACAAGACCTGATGCATGATAAAACAAAGAAAACACATGCGTGTTCAAGTAGCGTTCGTAAACGGGTTCGAACGGTAAACAGAAGGTTCGCGTTCGTATAGCGTTCAAGAAGGCATTCGAATGAGACAAGACTTGATGCATGATAGACGAGGCAACACATATATAGATAAGCAAATCCACAATGTAGGACTCCATGTGCCCGATTGAACTCATTCCCATTCAATCAGGTGTACCTCGTCCGGCTTGACAAAACATCGTGGTAAATGTAGCCTTTAGGCATTTTCCCTCGACTGGAGGACCTTGAATCCACCCTAGTTAGCCCATGCGCACTAGAATGTAATACATGCGTAAATAAAGCAATGATATGCAAAGGGAAATGACATAATAAAAGGCTCGGCAAAACATCGTGGTAAAGGTAGCCTTCAGGCATTTCCATCGAATAGAGGACCTTTAATCTACCCTAGTTAGCCAATGCGCATTATATTACAATGCATACAAATGAATGAGACAATAATGTGGAATTCCTTATATCCGATTAAACATATCTCACATTCAATCAAACATACTTCGTCCGGTGCGGCAAAACATCATGGTAAAGGTAGCCCTTCGGCTTTTCATCCCTCAAAACGGAGGACCTTTAATCCACCCTAGCTAGCCCATGCGCATTACATCATAATGCATAAAAGATAAAGACAACAATATAGGACCTTGTATGCTCGGTTGAGCATATCTCACATTCAACCAAACATACTTCGTCCGGCGCGGAAACACATCATGGCAAAGGTAGCCCATAGGCTTTTTATCCCTCAAAATGGAGGACCTTCAATCCAACTTTATTTACCCATGCGCACTATATCATCAACACATAAACACAAAACGTACGTAAAGTAAATGGCGGAATGATAAAATACGAATAACAAATGAACAAGATACAAAAGCAAAGTGAAACATATGCCGTTTGCACAAGTGGTACGTGGAGTTGTTTCCCAAGTATAGACCGCACTACCATCCATTTGGATTCGGCTCCGGAATTTACGTCTGGGTTTCCATCCTATATACCACAAGAGACGACACATTTTCCCATCCATTCAAAGGCCACAACATGCATCCACAAACGACTCTCATGTGAAGAAAATAAATAAAACAATTAAAAGATGAATGAAAATAAATAGGAAAAGTGCCCTCAGGTCTAACCTCTTAGGTAGTCTCTCGAAAGTGCGTTATACGGCCGTCGAAAGGATTGATGCTCTGTAACTCCTCCGGTTCACTGCTCCACTGCTCTCGTTCGTTGCCTAACTATGTTGAGTCGTCGTTTCCTCTGTTTGTTTGCTGTTCTCACTGTATTTTCTTGTCATTATTTTAAATGTATTAATGGACTGTTTTGGGGTGATTTGTTCACTATTTTGGGGGTGATTTGGGACTATTTTACGTGAAGGTATGGATGGTATGGGGGGTTCATTTATGCGGCAATGGATGGGTTATTTGGTGAGTGTTTCCGTGATGGTAGAGTAGGGTATGAGAGAAAATTATTTGTTTTATTCTTGCTTTTTTTTTTGTCTTGGGCGTGTGAACTAGGTAGGCAAGGGTGCTAATGCTTTGCAGAATTTCTTGTGATTTGTATGTATGTGCTAAGGGTTATAAGGTTGGATTTGTGTTTCTTTTATAGGCAAAGGCTAGGGTTTCTCTTGTTTCAATAGGAATGGGATCAAGTAATTATGGGGGGAATATTTCTAATTAGTGTTTCACAAGGAAAATATCTAGTTAATTGGGGACATGATTTGGCTTAATTAGGAAGATCATATATTTGATTTGTTTTGATTAGGTATGTGAATTATTTAGATTGGGATGTGATTTATTTAATTTAAGAAGGATATTATTTTAATTTGTGACATGTTTTAAATGTTTTAATTGTTTTTGGGTGGGTTTTGGTGGGCTAATTGGGCTTGGGCGTGAGGCTAGCTACAAAACCAGAAGTATTGACACCGTTCGAACGCCGATTTGAATGCTGCGCGAACGCCCACAATCTGCTTGATGTTCGAACATGTTCACGAACGCAGCACGAACGAAAGCAGTGAACATGTGAATTGAATTCGATGACATACTTATTCTGAATTTCCCCTCCGACATTCGTTTCCCGTGACTTTCGCAACCTAAAGAATAGTGCCTCCGTACAAGACTCATCATCGGGACTTATATGCAAAGTGCAGTGCCTACACCTAGATAGTTTTTAATATTGAATTTTCTTAAACCTACTTTCGAACACTTTTATTTACTTGTTTTTAAATTTAGAATCATCACCATTTCAAATCAATCAAACAACCTGTTAGATACTAGTAATCATTTGACCTCAAAATATTAATAGATTAGGTATTAAGTCCTCATGTGATCGATAGTTTTTATACTACTGGAACGATATGTGTGCTTGTGTTATACGCGTGTGTGTAAGCACCGGTCAGTTGTATGTGAACTTAGATGTAGGTTATTGTTGTGTATATTTGGTTATATTTTTACACAAATCCATTTATTACAAGTGACATAAGTAAGGGACCATTTCTGTGTCCTACACGAGGCCCCCAATTTGTCGTTTCTAGACAATGGTACGATCCCCATAATAGGCTTAGTCAATCTTGTAAATGGGCGGTCTTTGTCTTTTACTGATGAAGAGGGACTGAGGTAGCCAAGGTTCACCCCTGTAGCGTAGGAGAGAATGATCTTTGTGTACCCCCACATTGGTGCATTAAATGAGTCATACCTAGGGCAGAAATGGACTTACCACGGGTGTGGGAGGAATAAGGTCGGAATGGTATATGTTGTTTTGATAACCATATGCATCTCATGCATCGCATGCATACACGCATCATGCTGACCGATTGTCTTAAAAGCCATCATAGATATCCATTGGGTTAGAGAAGAAGTAAGACTTGTCAAGAAGAGGTTAGCAAGCATGGATGCGTCAGGCAGTGAAATTTCCTGTATGGATTAATTAGAGACCAATATCACCAAAATTACCGAGCAACTACAATATACAAAATATTGTGGCCAATTTGATAGTACATCGCACAGTGGTAACATAAAACAATGAGGATCGAAGGCGTGGGGAGCCCCCGAATAGGGTGAGTGAAGAAATCCCTATTTTTGATGATGATATAGCTGAGTATGCCACGGGAAGGACATTCGGGCCTCAGGTAGAGTTACCGAACCCCGCAAGATGAATGGGAAACATGAAGATCTATTAGAATATGATGCGATGACTTTCGAAGAACAATTGCCTCCCTAGTTTAAGATGCTTAACATGGCCAAGTTCAACGGAAGCGGAGATCCTAGGGTCCATCTCCGACAATATGTTTCAGTGATGAGTTCAGTGAGTTTGTCGAAGCTCCAGGTGCAGAATATGTTCGGGATGTCACTGGAAGGGGCACCCGTAGTATGGTATCATGGCTTGGAGAGAAAGGCCAGGGATGACTGGAGGGCATTAGCGGAGGCATTCCTGAACCAATATGTCACGGACATGAAGATAGACTTGTCGCTCCGGGTCCTAGAAAACACCAAACAGAAGATAGAAGAGACCTTTAAAGATTATGTGGACCGCTGGAGAAGCCAGCTCTTGAAGATGCAGACACGGCCCTCGAAGAAGGACCAGATTAAGATGATCATTAAGGGCACCAAGCCCTCAATTTATAACAAGCTGAGAAGGATGACCTTTATGATTAGCGACTTTCGACAGTTAAGAGAAACTGTCATGGATATCGAGGAAGAGGAAGCCAAGAATAGAAAGTTTTACGGCCATAATAGAAAGACCAGAAACTTCAAGTATGTTTGTCATAAACATGTTCACTACTAGTTTCAAAATTGGATTTTTGATACTAGATGTGGTACATAAATATGTACTGATGTGCAGAAACTGCTAATTAGCAAGAGACTGACTTCAGTTGAGATCTATCTGTGAGTCAGAAACGGGGCGAGAGTCGCTATTTTAACCGTAGAATCATAAGTTTAGGAACTACCTTTGGGCATGTACTTAAATTAAGAAAATGTTATAATGTACCTTGTTTGACTAGAAACATTATCTCTATATCTAAGTTTAACCCGTTGCGGGTATACCTTTATATTCTAGAACACTAAGTGTTTTATTTTATAAAGATGATATTGAGATAAACACATTAGATGTGAATAACAGTATTTATATTTTGAATATAAATGAATCTCAAATGTATAACATGACAAACAAATAGCTCAAACTGAATTAATCAGATGAGACTTATTTATGGCATTGTTGTTTGGGACACATTAACAAGACTCGTATATCCACACTTTCGAAGAGTGGGTACTATGATGGATTTGATTCAAGTCAAATGATGTCTACGAATCTAGTTTATTAGGCAAAGTGCCTAAAACACCTTTTACTTGGTTAAAGTGCAAGTGCCACCAATCTGTTAGCCCTCGTTCATAGTAACGTAAGTGGGCCCATATCTAGCTATGCTAGAGATGGATATGAATACTTCGTAACCTTTACGGATGTGGCATCACATTATGGTTATGTGTATCTTATGAAACACAAGTCAAAAACTTTTAGAGTTTCGACACGAAGTAGACAGACAGACCGGCTAAAATATTAAACCGTCACGATTAGACCGTGGTGGAAAATACTTAAGCAATAAGTTTCTCGAATATTTGAAAGAGTATAGTATTCTTTCATAATGGACTCCTCCCGGAACACCTCAATTTGACGGTGTGTCCGAACAGAGAAACCGAACTTTGTTGGACATAGTAAGGTTAATTATGAGTCGTTCTGAGCTACAATTTTCCTTCTAGGGATACGCATTAAACAGTGCAATACTTATTTTGAATAAGGTACCATGAAAAATCTGTTAGACAGATTTCATATTAGATATGAACAGGAAAGAAATCAGGTTTCTCATTCCTAAAGATTTGGGAATGCTGGGCATATGTTTGGATGATACCAAACTAGAACCCAAATCGGATAAGTGCCTAATTTGTGGGTTATCCTAGGGAAACCAAAGTATAATACTTATACAACTCACAAGAGAACAATGTAATTGTTGCTCTCCATACGGTTTTCCTAAGAGGAATACCTATATGCAGTGATAAGTGGGAGGAAAGTAAAACTCGATAAAAATCAGAGTAATACTGTTCCAGACACCGATTCCTTAATGGAACATAAACAGTTCTTCAGGGATGAAACTATACGAACAATTTTCGAATACACAAGAACCGCGTAAGTTGGAGAGAGTCAGAAAACAACCTAGGAGGTATGGGTTTCTGATCTCACCTCATGAAGATGTCAATCTTATTGAGGAAGACATGAAGGTTTCTATAATTAGTCCCAAAGAAAGTATAAGCCAATGAAACACACAAATTTATACATGCAAAGCTTGAAGCATGGCGGAATCATACTTACAAAGCTTGTGACGTGAATTGATGAAGAGAATCCTTGAGTCTTCAAGGTGGAAACTTTCGGCCAAGAGCAAGAGGGAGAGAAGCTTCAAGTCTTCTAGTATTCCAAGCTCCAAGGTTGTTTCCCTATCACCTCCTTTGATCCCTCATTGTGCTAGCAAATGGAGAAATGAAAAACAATTTTTCTGCCTTGTGGAAGCTCACGGCGTGAGCAAGAAAAAGAAGAGGGAGAGAGGCTTTTGGTTTTCTTTTTCACATTTTTGTTGTTTCAAAAATGTGAAATGATGATAATAACAATTACCAAAATATTTTGGTAAAAAACCCTTCAAAAACCGTGAAAAGGTTTTCCCTCCCAAAAGCCATTAAATGGCCTCACCAACTTACATTGAGAATAGTGACAATGTATCATCCCATAAAGGTGACTAGATACATCCATCAACTAGTCGTGTCAAGTGATGAGACATCGCGATGTGATTTGCGGGTCCCACTCGTTTCAAAATACGAATGTATCCGCAAACACTTTCGGGCTCGGTTTCGCTAATTCCGAATTAACGAATTTCCGTCGCGACGTAAATTAAATAATTATGCCTAGCGAAATTACTATTCACATCGCTAACGAATTAATTCTAAATTAATTCGTTTGCCCGAATTAAAATCCGATTTTAATTTCGCGCCGAAATCTAATTTCGTTTAATATATCGAATATATTATTTTATCGATTAATTCCAAATTAATCGTTCTCTCTCCTAATTAGGCATTTTATCCAAGATAAAATTTCTCCGTAATTAATCCAAGATTAATAAAGTTCGAATCAAACATCATAGGTGAATCTTCAGGAAGCGACCCAAGAGATCTCCGGATATGTTGGCAGTAAATACGGTCGTTGGATAATCCAAACACGTACGTACCTCGTACTACGTTTTTACCGATTTACAAGACAAGGTTCGCTTCTAGCAAAGCGCCATGCCTACCCAATTCTCCAGAAATATTCTTATTGGAATATTAGATCTTTATCAAGCGTAGTATACCGTAGTATCGCGTACATCGATCCAGTATCGGACGATCACATGTTAAGCCTGGGGCTGGAAATGTGTCTGCCCCGTACGAAACATATATCGGACATCAAACAACTAGTCTCTTTAAATCGGACAATCCTGACCTAGTCATATTGTCCCGACGGTTGCAACTTTTATAGAGTACTAGTTCTGTATCCAGTGTGATCATCATCTCCATATATCTGAAGTGATACTTCCATCTTGACATCACATCCAGTACACTACGATTCCCGATAAACCCAGAAGAGGCGTACACAGAACCGGTTAAAGCCCCGAACCACCAAAACCAAAGTTTACCGATTGTCGCAAGTACTAGCGATGCAAGTCTTAGGTTAAGACCATATACACCTACCCTGATGCGGCCTCCCATAGACACGCAGACATACTACCAATGGGATTCCGCGGGGTCTATCCAGAGCAAAGCTGTTTTCCATACCATCGGTAAAACACAACCTCCTATCGCACTTGCATAAGTATCCAATACTTAAATATATGAGAACTATGCCGTTGTGCCATCACAACTCGCACAAGTGCAATACTAGTCTATTCCGCATTATCGATGTCCGATCTCGATAATACTCCGACTAGGGATATTTAATGATTAAACCTTTTATATTGATACTGTCTCATATCATCTCAATACGGAACTAATCATATGGACTTTTGCCATTAATATATCAAAGTAAATAATTTTACAAAACGGCAAAAGGCAATTTCATTATCACATAGTTGATTTTGTACAATAATACAATATCATTTACAAAACAATGACGCTATGGGTCATAATGTCTAACAAGACAAACTGGCTACGTATGAGGAAGTGATACAAGGTATCGACTCCTTTCATGGCAAGGTGTCATGAAGTCCGAAATGGATTCCATGTATACCAACCAAGTTTGGACACTGTTTATTGTACCGAAAGGTATTGTGCCTATTGGTACTAAATAAGTCTTTAAGGAAGACAAACATGGATGGTAACATACAAATGTACAAAGCTAGGCTTGTAGCGAAAAGGTATCGTTATCAACATTGTGTCGATTACGACAAAACCTTTTAACCGTTGCCATGATTAAATCCATTAGCCTGTTTCATTAATGAAATATGACAGCTGAACATCAAAACCGCTTTCCTTGAACGGAAACCTATTGGAGGATGTTTACAACATTATGAGGTTTTGTCATACCTTAACAAGCAAACAAGGTTTGCAAGTTAATTCGATCCATTTATTGATTGAAACAAGCATTACGTTCTTGGAACTAGATTTTTGATGTAATCATAATGGTATATGATTTAATTCAAAACGAACATGATCTTGTGTATATAATGAGGTTAGTGGGAGCACACTGACAATGATTGTTCTATATAATGATGATATATCATTTCTTGGAAATGACATTCCCATAATATAATCGGTGAAAGCTTGACTTTCATGAAAATACCTCGTAGACTACTTGGGAGAGACAACTTTTATTCTTGGAATAAAGATCTACTGGGATAGATCTAAAAGTTATTGGTACTCTCCGAGAACTCGTACATTGAAAGATATGTACGTGACCTGGTGTCTCATATGCTTTGAGCATTAGGAGTCACAATCAGGCCAATCCAAGTGATAGTCACTGGATTGATGTTAAGAGCATCCTTAAGTATCTTAGATGAACTAAGGATGCTTTCTTTAGCTATGGAGGTGGAGAACTTGAAGTGACTGGGTCAAGCAAACAAGGTTTGCAAGTTAATTCGATCCATTTATTGATTGAAACAAGCATTACGTTCTTGGAACTAGATTTTTGATGTAATCATAATGGTATATGATTTAATTCAAAACGAACATGATCTTGTGTATATAATGAGGTTAGTGGGAGCACACTGACAATGATTGTTCTATATAATGATGATATATCATTTCTTGGAAATGACATTCCCATAATATAATCGGTGAAAGCTTGACTTTCATGAAAATACCTCGTAGACTACTTGGGAGAGACAACTTTTATTCTTGGAATAAAGATCTACAGGGATAGATCTAAAAGTTATTGGTACTCTCCGAGAACTCGTACATTGAAAGATATGTACGTGACCTGGTGTCTCATATGCTTTGAGCATTAGGAGTCACAATCAGGCCAATCCAAGTGATAGTCACTGGATTGATGTTAAAAACATCCTTAAGTATCTTAGATGAACTAAGGATGCTTTCTTTAGCTATGGAGGTGGAGAACTTGAAGTGACTGGGTTCACTGCTGCAAGTTTCCAAACCGACAATAACGACTGTAAGTCATAATAAGGGTACTATATAGTTTGAATAACGGAATAGTGAGATGGAAATCTTCCAAGCAAGATATTGTTACCGAATAAACAACAAAAGTGGAATATTGCTGCAGCTGAGGCAGCAATAGAAGTGATTTGGATCTGTAATAATCCTAATCAGATTAGGTATAGTTCTGTTAGCGGCTGAGCTAGGCTACAGCACAGGCTAGAGAATTAATGGTCTCATCGACGATCCAAGTATGTACTTCAATTATTTCTTCTGATTCATCGGATCATACATCGTGGCGATGTGATGATCGAATAAATCGCATCAGATGATAACCTTGTAAATCCGCTGATGAAAGCTGTTTCTCAGCAGAAATTTGAGCGACCTGTATATAGGTCAAGTGTATGACACTTGAGTAATTGGTTATAGGCCAAGTGGGAGATTGTTTGACAATTATGACCCATAGCATCACTATTTGTACAGAACATGGTGTTGTTGTACAAATTAACTATGTGACAAATGAAATTGCTCTTTTATCATTTGTCAATGGATTAGCGGGATATATAAATGATAAAAGTCCATATGATTAGTTCCTGATTAATAAGATATGAGACATTATTAATTCACTAAGGTTTAATCATTAAAATATCTCTAGTCGTAGTATTATCGAGATTGGACATCGATAATGCGGAATAGACTAGTATTGCACTTGTGCGTGTTATGGGAGCATAACGACATAGTTCTCATATATTTGGGTATTGGATACTCATGCAAGTGTAATAGAAGGTTGTGTTTACCGATGGTACAGAAACAGCTTCGCTCTGGATAAACCACTCAGAATTCCATTAGTAGTATGACTATGTGTCTATGGGAGTCCGAATCAGGGTAGGTGTATTTGGTCTTAACTTGAGACTTGCATCGCTAATACTTGCGACAATCAATATACTTTGGTTTTGGTCGTCCAGGGCTTTACCAGGTTCTGTGTACGCCTCTTATGGGTATATTGAGAATCGTAGTGTATTGGCTGTGATGTCAAGATGGAAGTATCACTCCAGTCATATGGAGATGATGATCACGCAGGATACGGAACTAGTACTCTTTAGTACTGTAGTCATCGGGATAATATGACTAGGTCATGATTATCCGATTATAGAGACTAGTTACCAGAGATCCGATATATGCTTCGTACGGGGCAGACACAATTCCAGCCCCAGGCCTTGCATGTGACATCAGATACTGGATCGCAATACGCAATACTACGTATACTACGCCTGACACATATTATATATTCCTTTAAGAATATTTCTGGAGAATTAGGTAGGCACGGTGCTTTGCTAGAAGCCAACCATGTCTCGTAAATCGATAAAAACGTAGTACGAGGTACGTACGTGTTCAGATAGTCCGACGACCGCATTTACTGCCAACATATCCAGGGATCTCATGGGTCGCTTCCCGAAGATTCACCGATGATGTATGATTCGAACATAATTAATCTGGGATTAATTAGATGAGAGAGAAAATTAATCTATGATTAATTACGGAGAATTTTATCTGGGATAAAATTCAATTTAAAGAGAGAGAACGATTAATTCGAAATTAATCGATAAAATAATATATTCGATATATTATATGAAATTAGATTTCATAATGGAATAAAAAATAGATTTTAATTCGGGCAAATGAGTTAATTTAGAATTAATTCGCTAGCGATGTGAATAGTAATTTATCTAGGCATAATTATTTAATTAAATTTGATTTAATTACGTTGCAACGAAAAATTTGTTAATTCAGAATTAACGAACCCGAGCCCGAGGTGTGTTGCGGGCCTATTCGGATTTTGAATCAAGTGGGTCCCACAAGTTACATCACAAGTCAACTTTGTCACTTTAAGTTGATGGAAGTTGTTGGTTGGTGATTGTGTGTAAAACACACAAGTGTGATGGATTGAAAGACATTTTACCATTTTATTATTATTTGGTATATGACTTTCATTTTGTTAATTTGAATATACAACACAATATTCATTCTCTCTCTTTTATTCACCATGGCCGAATGGCCTTCTTTTTTTCTCTCCATTTGGGAGTGGACCTAGGGTTCATCTCCTTTGATTTTTTATTCAAAAATCACAAGTGCTAGCACACACAATGACTCATTCAAAGGTGATAGGGAAAGCAATCCTTGAGCTTGGAATCAACACTCAAAGCTTGGAGCTTGAAGATCAACACAAAGGGCTTGGCTGAATTCACCAAGGAGGAAAATTTTTTTGTTCAACGCATCCAGAATCCGATCAAAGTGAGTATTTTCCGCATTCTTATTTTGTTGTATTCATATGATTTCTTGCTTAATTGATCTTGGTTTGACCTAGAAAACCCAACACCAACGTCAATAAGAATCTTCTTGGGTTGAGTAGCATAAGTGATTCTTCGACTTGAGATACGACTGTGGGTGTATGAGATATTTTACACAGTTAGAAGACACTCACGTCACAGACCTATTAAGGTCAGACCTCCGCCTATTCGTTGGGTTGGACAGATCCTCAGGATATCCTGTGTATGTCAAGATATGATCCATCAGTTCTGTGTATATAGCATATGTAGTCCATATATGATTGGCAAGCAGACAAAAACCATGGGCCCGTGGTACACTTTAGAAGTGAGTTCTAAGTGTTCTTTTATAGATTTCTAATATATACATCGGCGGGATTATACCTATAGAGATTTGACGTTTACATCTATATCTCTGGGGATTAATCTGGATACCTGTGACCGAGGAATTAAACATATTCGATGACCTTGACCTGTATGATTCAATGAGTTTATCTGTGGTCGTCATAATTTACGGGTTTGTGAATTATGGACACGAAATTGAATTTCGTGACGGATATGCCTGAATCTAGAGAGTCTGACTAATGAAATATACTCGTAGAGCACTAGGGCAACTTATATGAATAAAGGTGATTATTTATAATTCGTTTAACGGTTAAACTAAAGATACATGCAGTAGGGGTCGATCTGTCATTTCCTAAATAATGTGTATTTGTATTTAATATATTATATTATTAAATACACATTAATTAATTGTCAAGTAATGATATTTGACATATATCATTAATATATGTATTTGAGATTTTTAAAGTAAATATAATACATATATTTGAGATATTTATATTTAATTAATTTATTAATTATTTAATTATTAAATAATTAAAATATAAATATCTAACATTATGATAAAGTTAGGAAATAATTATAATGTAAATGTTTGACTTTACAGTAAAGGAAATAGTTATCAAATTGATATTGACTTCTTTAAAATGGATTTAAAACTGGAAAATATCTATTTTTTTATTTGCTTCATTTTCGGCCAAACCATAATGTATTTAAAGTGTTAAATTTTTTCATTTGCTTCACATTTATCTAAGCCTCCATAAATATAAACAAAAGAAGTTTAAGAGAAAAAAAGAAGAAAGCAAAAGGAAATCAAGATAAGCTTTGAAATAAGTAAGTATTTCCCACTTGCTATTTGTAGGAAAAATATTCCTCTTGTTATTGGCTACATCCTATATTGTTCTTAAGTTTTTCTACTCTTTCTTCTTTGTGTTTTTTATGGTCTGAAGTTTGATGATAGGGCTTTGCATGTATGATGAACAAATAAAGCTTCTAAGGTGTTAGTAAGAATTCTTTTGATCATTTGATGATCTAGTTGCCATTCTAGAGTTGTTAGGCCACTCATTGATGACCTATAATTGGTATGGTAGAGACTTGATTGAAGTGTTAGATTCATTTAATTTCGTGTAATTTATCCAATTTGAAGAAATTGTAAAATTAGGGTTTATACCCTATCCAAATTTGGAGCTTTTCATATATGGGTTGTGTATTGATGTATATATGATGTATATTAAATTTGGGGTTGATTGGATTTGATCTTGACTTGTTTTGAACAAGATTGTACTAAAATGCAAAAATGAATTCCAAATTAGGGCTCTCGGTAATTTGCACAATTTTGGGGGTTTGAGTTGCAATTTATATTTTGATGTGTATGACATGTTAAAATCACTTTAGTACTGATTTGGAATCATTCAAAATTATATTTGATAATTTGAGGACTAAAATGAATTATTTACAAACTATAGGGGTCATTCGGAAATTACAAAGAAATTTGATTTCTTGCATAAAATTTCAGATTTAAAGTATTTAATAATTAAAATAAATAAGTTTATTTTAATTGTCCAAGAAAAATTTTTGAAATCGGAAAATTTTGATTTTTCGCGTTCCGCTACGTTACCCGGTAATACTCCTTAAAACCCCAACAAATAGATGGTACACCAACATCAATAAGAATCTTCTTGGGTTTAGTAGCATAGTGATTCTTTGACTTAAAATACCACTGTGGATATATGAGGTATCCTCCACACTTTGGTGGCAATCACGTCACCGACCTAGTTAGGTCAGACCTCTGCTTGTTCGTTAAGTATGGACTGATCCTCAGGATATGATATGTGTATCAAGATAGGATCCATCAGTTCTGTGTACAGAGCATAGGTATTCATTTTGAGATTGTCAATCTGTTTAATCCATGAGCCCGTGGTACACTGTAGAAACGAGTTCTAAGTGTTATTAAGAGGTCACTAATAGAAACGTGATGGGATTATATCTATAGAGATTTGACGTTAATATTTATATCTCTGGAATAATCTGGATACATATGACGGATGTATTATACGTATGAGATGACCTCGAGCTGTATGATTCAGCGAGTTTATCTGTGGTCGTCATAATTTACGGGTGGGTAGATTATGGATACCAAATTAGATTTCGTGACGGATATGTCTGAATCTAGAGAGTCTCACTAATGAAATATACTCGTAGAGCACTAGGACAACTTTTATAAATAATACTGATTATTTATAAATCGTTTAAAGGTTAAAAGAAATGATACATGCTTTAAGGCTTATTCGGCTATTTACTAGTTAGTGTGTATTTGGATTAAATACTTGATTTTATTAAATATAAATTAATTAACTGTCAAATAAAGTATTTGACACATGTTCCATATATATCTATTATGAAATATTTAAAGTAAATATGATACATGTGTTTAGATATTTGTATTAAATAATTATCTAATAATTTAATTGTTAAATAATTAGAATAATTAAATACATTTATCTTTATCATTATTATGGCTATATATGGCTTAATGTAATTGGTGCACTTGTTATTTACTTTATGGAAAAGGTGGACAAATTGGATTTGGCTTCTTTAATATTGATTAAAAATTGCCAAATTTTTATTTTCCAAAAGTACCCATTTTCGGTCCTAACCCTATATATATAAGGGTTTCATTTTTCATTTTGCTTCAATTTATGCTAAGCCTAAAATATTATAAAAGAATAGAGTTGAGAGAAAAATACAAGTGATAAAGCTTAAAGTTTAGAAAAGCTTGGAAATAAAATGTATTTTCATTCTTTCCTTTTCTAAGAAATTTTTTCTATTACTTTAGGTTACAACATAGGATGTTATCTTATTTTTTCTACTCTCTTAGTTTTGTAACAAGATGGTTGGAAGCATGAATGAAAGATGTTAGCATGTATGTTAATAAAGAAAGCTTGTAATGTGTTATTAAGCTCTCTTTTGGTCATTAGATGACTTGGTTGTAATTCTAGAGTTGTTAGGCCACTCAATGATGACCTATAATTATTCTTGAGTTTTTTCAAAGTGGTGAGACTTGTTTGGTGTTGAAGAAATTACATTAAAGTATTGGATAGTGTTAATTTTAGTTATTTTTGGTTAATTTGATTAATTGGAAAATTAGGGTTTCTAACCTAAATCAAAATTGGGGCAATTCATATATATGTTGTATTTTGATGTATATAAGATATGCAAATTATTTTGGGATTGATTGGAAATCATCTAACCATATTTTGACAAGATTGGACTAAAATGATCAAACTTGAAACTATAGGGTCATTTTGGTAATTTGAAGAAAATATGGATTTTTGGTTGCATTATGTATTTTGATGTGTATGACATGTATAAATCATTTTGGTAGTGGTTTGGAATCACCTAATTATGTATTTGATAAATTAGGACTAAAATGATCAAAATGTAAAGTTTAGAGGTCATACGATAATATTGAAAAATTCTAATTTTTGGGTAAAAAAATTATGTTTTTGAGTATTGAGTAATTAGAATAAATAAGTTTATTTTAATTATCCAAGAAAAATTAAAGAAATAAGAAATTTTGATTTTCCCGCATTCCGCTACATTATCCGGAAATACTGCCTAAAATCCCAACTTGCACGCCATTTGGAGAGTTGGAAAAATCATACTCATCATTTTCTACAAAAGTCGAATCAACATTTCCATCCTTCACAGCACCAACATTCAACTTGATCAAATCAAGACATCCACCATCACTTATCACCATGGTCGAATCTTTAGCATCAATACCATGGCTAGAAGAGGCCATAAAAGAAAAACAAAACAAATAATGAATGAAATAAAACCGAGAAAATGCTTTAAAATGATGAAAGGAAAGAAACAAAAGAACTAAACCTTAATCACCAAATGATGTCAAGTTGCATGTATTAGTTATATCTAACTATTAATTTTTATTCAATATCATGTTTAATGTTTCGATTTCGTTCTCGATTTCGTGTTTAATGGTTATAAGTGAATACAAAAAGATGAAACATCACAAATGAATGAGTACAAGTTAATAATCTTGATATCTACTTATAATTTTTGTTGATTATATATGTCAATGATCATGTAGATGAATTTTATAATTTTTATTTTCGCTTACAATTTTTATTCATTACTGAAATTAATGAGCATGAAGAGAGATTAATGTCCAATATCTACACGATTACTAAGTTTCAGCAACCTTGACTTAGATGGACAATTGTTTTTTATGCTGAATGAGTGCACATGAAGTGTTCGTGCAAGATGTTAGATCTTCAGGTATTCTATGTTCTCATATTTATCATATTATGAAATTGGAGTAAATTGTTTTCATACCGTCTACGTTGATTATAAGGCGTTGGACCAAATCCATGAAGAAGTCTGCCAATTTTATTGTGGATATTGCACCTCCTCACATGGACAAGCAGCTTATGGAGGTTGTAAAATTTGGTTCATTTGCATCAACATGTAACAATATGTGTTTTATAGCATCTAAAAATAAGCATGCTTACACGAAAGCTTTATCTGAGGTTCAACGGCTGCCATTAAAATTTCAGGAATTTATTGCGAATGAAGAAGATGGAATACATGGTAATTTTATGTGTTGTGATGCGGGCATGAAATTGAAAGACCTTGTTATAATTAATACAAAATGATGTGCTAAAAGGACAAAGAATGATTGGGTGAAAAATAGAAAATGTAGCCAATGTCAGCAAACAGGGCACAAAAAAAAGGAATTGTCCTATAAGAAGTCCTACTAATAATGAAGGTGGAAGTAATATGAGTGAGACTAGTGTATCTTCATAAGCATATCGGATTCCATAGACACCAGAACCATTGACAGGTAGTAAGAATCTATTACGTTTTTAGGGTGTTCAAATGTTCGATAAAAAAAATAATGACCAGGGAAATATTTACAGGTTTTGCAAGTGAAAGTAAATCGTCATCTACGTATATAATGTCATCGACCCCATAAACATTTGCAGGTATTAATGATTTGACATTTTTAGAATTTTTGATAACCAAAATTAATGAACATGAAAACATTTGCAGGTTTTGCTAGTGAAAGTAATATTTTGGGAACGTATTCACATACTTGTTGTTACGAAAACTGCACATGGTGGCCTTACTCTATATAATATTGTTTGGATGTTGTAATTAATATGTACTAATATTTTTGGATCAATATTGGACCAATATTTTTGGATGTAATCAATATGTACCAATTAGATCTAATTGAACCAATTATTTTGGAAATTGTAATCGCAGGTTTACATAGATAAATACATGTTTGGATGTTGTAATCAATATGTACCAATATTTCGTGACCAATATTGGACAAATTACATCTTATATTTTTGGACTAATATTGGACTAATTACATATTATATTTTTCAATATTTTTGGATGCTATAATCGCAGGTTTACATACATGTGATCACCCACTGAACAGATTTTCAGTAAATGCAAACCTAATTTTTGTACATAGCTATATTATACAGTTTTATAGTCAACAGAAAATGCATATATAATTTTGGAGGACAGGTATATTAGGCAGTTTTACAATCAACAGAAAATGCATATATAAGTTTTTCTCATAGCTATATTAGGCAGTTTTAGAGTCTACAGAAAATGCATACATAATTTTTTATATGTACAGTCCATTGTGAGTAACATACAACTAACACAAATGTTGTTTCTTGCTCACACTACATCTTGATATTCCTCTATAATCATCCTCTATATCTTAAATATTCCTCTATAATCACACTTCATCTTGTTTCAACCTTCTCCTCCACTGGATCGCCTAATAATCCACGAGGCCACCTTCCTTGGCTAACAGATTCCTTATTATATTTGGTCACAAAAGCCAATTTCTCTTCTATGCTCATTTTCTTCCAATTAGTTCCTATATGACCTTTAATCAATAACCAAATAATATAGTAAAGGTTAATAAATTAAACTATAAAAATAAAATAATAAAGATAAGTTAAAAGGTAGTTTACGTACCTCTTTGGACAGTTTAACATCTTCCTCCTTCATTCGCTTCGATTCAGACTTGCTGTCGAGAATAATAAAATCAATTTTGTATGTACATGATCAAATAAACTTATTTCACTATTCAAATTATTTGGTTAATGTAACGACCAAGAATTTCAACTATTGTTACATTATGGGACGAGTGTTACGTAATATAAATCATGATTTCAAACATATACCCTCGTGAGATGACTTTGGGAACAATCGGTAAATTCATCGAGAATCCGATATTAGATGCCACGTTGTTCCACTACCGACATCCCATGGTATTTGGGATGTAACTTTGTCATACGAACTCTGATTTTTATGGATTTTATATCATCAGAAAGCTGCGATGGAGACCTACAACCTTTGCGTTGAACATTTTTTCAAATTCGAAACGAAAATAGGTCAAAAATACAAGTCAACATTTTGAGTGAATAGTGTCGCGGACCTATATAGAAAAGTCTCAAACCTTCTCCACATTTCTACACTTTTCTCCATTTAACCAAATATAAAATAAGCCCTAGTATATAAGGAGGTTACTATTCAATGTTTAAAAAAATTAGAAAAGAAGAAGAAAACAAAAACGTGAGGTAGAGGAAAAAAGAAAGAAGAAATAAAAAGAAATAAAAGAAAGAAGAATAAGCAAGTACTAAACAATCATTCATCAAACAAAGAAGAAGAAAAGTACCTTGGAGGCTTGAGGAATGAAGGAAATCAAGAGAATTAAGGTAAGGAGACTTGACCCAAATCTTGGATTGAGTAGTTTTGTTGATATAATGGTGTAAGAATGTTAAGAGCACAATAAACATAGCATTTAGTGACATATGAGCATGAATTGATTGTGTTGAGTAAGAATCAAATACATTAGAACCCTAAGTATTGAGCTAATTAGGACTTTTAGATTAAAGGGTTAAATTGAATCGAATAGTGTTGGTTTAGTAAGTTTTTACATTGAATTTTATGGGATGTATGAGTAGAAGTTGTAATATGGAAGTGTGGAATGATTGTTGAGTAAACTAGTCTTGGAGAATTGGAGTCAAGGCCTGAATTTGGCCTCGCGTCGCGACGCATACTGGGAAATTGGTGAATATTTGATTCTAGAATGAACGCGTCACGACGTTCACAGAGTTGTGTCACGACGCGAACTGGAATTTGAAGAACACAATTCTGGAATCATGCGCGTCGCGACGCAAAGATAAATTTTTTCCCAAATTAATTTCAGTTCATCACAGATTCAGACTAAAGTGTTAATGGTCATTCTAAAGAATTTGTATTAGCCCGTTTGCATACAGTACCTCATAATATATATATTATGCGCCTTGAGTAATAATATGTGTTTAAAAGAAAAAATTTAACCTAGTTCCGAAACGTATTCCACGTCTTATATCGTAATTGAGTTTCTCAATGATTAGATCATCGTATGAACCACAATTCCCTTCGATGAGTGGCATAGCACTAGCCAAATTTCAGACCAGTGAGTGGACATTCTCCTTTTAAATTGATTTTCATTTTGTTATATTTGTATCAGAATTATTTTTACGCTTTAGGGCATTAGACGATTTTTATTAAAAATTTTACATGACAGTTTATATTTTAAGTTATGCTTGAGATAGAAATGTTTTCAAGTATTATTTTATGATTTTCGAGGCATGATGGAAAAATCCACCTCAGTATGTAACTTGTTACAGCCATAGAATTGGCGGATGACATGTGCACATGTAGAGGACTTGGGGGATGGCGATACGTAACACCCCTAGATACTAATTCAGGACTAGGGATGACAGAAGCCCCTAGATCATAGTATTAGAGCTTGGAGGGTAGCATATATCTGCACCCCCAGTTCTAGTTCAGTGGCTTGGGGGACGGCGATACGTAACGCCCCAAGACCACTAGTTTCAGGGACAACAATGGCATGCTTTCGGGGACGGCGATACGTAACACCCCAAAGTCATGGATTTGCACTCCTAGCCCAAGTTAGGCGTATGGGGGACGGCGATACGTAACGCCCCCATACGTCATGTTTTCAGAGACAGATACAGATTTTCAGCAATAGTTTTCAGATACAGTTTTTAGAAAAGATTTTTAGAAAAGAAAGTTTTCAGAAAACAACAATTTTATAAGAACTTTCAGAAAAGATAAGTTTTACAGAAAGAGTTCAGAAGATATTTTCGGAAAGAAACCTAGAGTTTTCAGACAGAAAAAGAGTTTTCGTATTAAGATTTTTTTTGAATTTTGGATTTAGAACCTAATATTTTTATAACAGTATTTCCAATTTCATCCACTCACTTAGATCGTTCAAACGATCTAACCCCCTCCGAGTGTTTTATTTTGCAGGACCCTGGAGGACGATCTCGGGAGGATGTATACTGATGGCAGTCACTAGAGGTTCTGAGTCCACCAGAGTGTGTATATAATTTCAGTATTGTCAGAGTCAAAGTCAAAGTTGTATGTCATGTATTGTATAGTATAAGTTATTGAAATGTGCTAATGTGTTTATTATCATGGTTGTGATGTGTAGTATTAATGAGTACACTATATGAGTATTTGAGATGCATTTCATGTTGATGATTCGGGGCAATAGTCTCTATCCATGAGAAAGTCAGTTGAGATTAGCTCAGTTAAGATGTCTATGGACAGTTAGTTAGAGCCTTAGGGGGGATAGTACGGCCTATTCCCTGCCGGTATCATCTCCCGGATTGGGGATGTTATAAAGATGGTATCAGAGGTCTAAGGAGTCAGTGATTGTAGTGGGTATAGTGTTGGGGTTTTGTATACGCAGTATGTCTGGGATACTTGTATGTGAGGCATTACCTCTCCATTATCCGATCCTCGAGTACGTCCTCATGATCTATAGACAGGTTAGTAAGCTTTCCTAGACTATTCAAATAATATTCCTTATAGAAACAACTATACTATAGATCCAAGTTGAAAATTCCCTTGTAGTTATCCTGGCCTATCACTAGAAGTTCAGAATAAGCTATTAAACTAAATAGTAAAGATCTAAGAAAAGTTACCCAATGGAGTGGGAAAAGAAAGCTATAAGAAATCAAGGAAATATGTATAGAAGTGTAAGCAGCCAGAGATAAAGAAAATTACAGAGACATAATAAGACAATGAAGTTCTAAGTATACCCACCCAGGACAATAGAAAGAGAATATAAAAAGCCCGAGCAAGTATTAGAGTGCGTAGAAGGTGTGAGACTCTTTCCCTTCTCAGAAAAATTCTTCAAGTTGATCCAATAGCTCTTGAGAACCTCATATAGATAGCGAGTTCCTCGAATCACCAAAAAACGCCATAAGACAGAAGAAGCAAGAAATCAGGATTACTCGTGGAGGCTGCTAATAGATGTGAGATGCCATAAGAATGCATAGATTCTAAATTCCCCAAACTCAGGCCCGCAATCAAATAAGATAAATGACGTCAGAAAAATGATTGGTGGCCCTAACTAAAGAATCCAGTAGGCAAGGCCCCGACCTATCCAGATCCTCACCCCTATGTGATGCCAGTCAAGGAAGCTGCCATGATGGAACCTAGCTAATACCTACCTTACATGAGTAATTGACTCTACCACGACACCGAGTACCAGAACAAGGATATCGATATCTGTTGAGACGTGAGATGTTTACCTTAGCCTCTACCAGTGTAAATAAAATAGCTATAAGGGAGCCCGATGAAAGTTTACACTAAAAACAGAAATAGAAAACCTTGGAAGACAATTAACCCAGAAAAGAATTCATGAGGTTTTAGTAGATATGAAGAAGAAAACCTAGTATAACCCAAAGATCTAGACAAGTCAGCACAAGGTTTGCAGTACTAGTAGAAGTCTACATGATAGATCAAACATAGTAGAAATTACAGATCAGCCCAAAGCCATAAGAAATCTGTGGAAGTATAAAAGAATAGACCTGTGAGGTTGGAGACAATATATGAATGACAAGAGTATCAGTATGGACGGTAGAACAGAGTGTCATAGCTGTGATTTATAACAAGAGAAGAGAGGAGAGAACTATGAAGTAGTCATAAGAACGAACCACCATTAACCTCAGTAGCATGGCGTAGAGCAACGAAATAGGATAGGAAAATAGTAAGTAGGAAACATGAAGTGATAAGAGAATTCGGTACGTATAGTAACATAGGTAATGTAGCCTTGAGGCAGCAATATAAGTGAAGACCTCAGAGTAATTGATAAAAGTAAGGAACCCTTAGGCATGGATTAGTCAATTCAGTTCCCAGCAGTATGAATAGAAATTTTCCTTTCAATAGCCCCCGATATGGTGAGTATTTAGACACCTAACCAGACATATAAGCATGTATCCATTCCCAACTTAGAACTCAGTAAGAGGAAGAATAAGTAAAGAAGAGTATTACACAGAATAGATGGATTATGAGACATCTAGATGGTTCAACCAATAAGTTCAACAGAACATTGAAAAAAATCACGAGATGGCAAAATCCTATATAAGATAGAAAAATTTGAAGTCACAGTAAGTCAAGCGAAAACCTAGAAGTCGTCTTAGAATTAGAATCCCTTAGGTGGTAAAGACTCAGAGGCGCGAAGGAACTAGAGAGAGGGACTCTCAAGAGTATAGTAGGACTCATAAGAGTCTCATTATATTGAGAAAGAAGAACTCGATGTGAGTAGCACCCGAACCAAGAAATTTAGTAGAGATATCCTAAGCAATCAAAGTTGATAGAGTTTCCAGGGGAATAAAAATTTTAAGGATAAATGAGAAGGGAAATCATGTAACAGAAAAAAACTTAATAAGGAAGAATAACAGAGGGAAACGGTAGGAGTTTGAGAGAGTATGAACCTTACGGAGGATCATAATAAAGAGGTGGAATCATCGATAATTGGAAAAAAATTAGTAGTGAAGTTGAAACATGAAATTCAGATAGTTCATAGTAGTAGTACCTAGTGGGGGAGCCAACACCAGACATGTAAATGACAGAGTCATAAGCTTATAGATTAGCAGCATAAGTAACTACAGCACGTATAGCCAGTATGAACACCACTACTAGAAGACTCCATGACAACCCCCACCCTCCTAACCCTCGTTAAACAACAACAACGAAGATAGATTCAATGTTCATCTCAAGATAATCCTAGAAGCAAGAAAATGCATAGTGGAAAGAGACCGAAACATAAAACCTTTAGATATAGTATAAGAGCAGAATAGAAGAGGAAATCGCTCTAAGTGAGAGATCTAGAACAAAATTTGTCTAGATCGAATAATGAAGAGAGGAAGTACTAGTCAAGCAGTGACGAAAATGTTAGGTTCTAATGAACAAACCCATATCATATTAAGCATGAAACATGTGTAAATACGCAAAGGAATATAGCGGAAAACATACTCACAATGCTCGGTTGGATGTGATGATAACAAAACTTTTGCTTCCTTTGAAGTGCTCCAAGCTCCTCTTTGAATGGTTGTAAGTTGAACTCCAAGCTTGGTGAATGATTCCAAACTCAAGGGATGTTTCCCTATCACCTATGTATGATTCTTTAAGTGCTAGCTAAGGAATAAATTTGCAACAAAAATCTTCCTTTGGTCTATGGTAGTTCATGGCAAAGAAGAGAGGAGAGGAGAGAGTTTTGGTTTTTTTTGATATTTTGATTTCTAAAATCAATTACCAATATACAAAAGTCAAACTCAAATTTTGGTATATGCTTTACCAAAAGGCTAAGCAAAGTTTTGGAGGGAAAATAACATTTAATGCCTCCAACTACTCCCATCAATCAACTTTGACACTTGATGGAAAAGTGATGTAAGTTGTGATGTGACTTGTGGGCCCCACTTTAATTCAAAATTTGAGTGGGCCCGCAAATACATTTCGGGCTCGGGTTCGTTACTTCCGAATTAACGAATTTTCTGTTGCAACTTAATTAAATCAAATTTAATTAAATAATAATGCCTCGCAAAATTATTATTAAAGTCGCTCGGGAATTAATTCTAAATTAATTAGTTCGCCCGAATTAAATTCCAATTTTAATTCCGTTATGAAATCTAATTTCATATAATATATCGAATATATTATTTAATCGATTAATTCCAATTAATCGCTCTCTCTCTTTTAATTGAATTTTATCCCAGATAAAATCTTACCGTAATTAATCCTAGATTAATTTTCTGTTCGAGTCATACGTCATCGGTGAATCTTCGGGAAGCGACCCATGAGATCCCTAGATATGTTGGCAGTAACCCAATCGCCGGACTATCCAAACACGTGCGTACCTGGTACCACGTTCTTACCGATTTACGAGACATGGTTGGCCTCTAGCAAAACGCCATGCCTACCCAATTCTCCAGAAATATTCTATAAGGAATATATAATCTATAACATGCATAGTATACGTAGTATTGCGTATTGCGATCCAGTATCAGATGTCACATGCAAGGCATGGGGCTGGAATAGTGTCTACCCCGTACAAAGCATATATCGGATCATGAGCAACTAGTCTCTATAATCGGATAATCATGACCTTGTCATATTATCCCGATAGTTGCAACATAATAGAGAACCAGTTTTGTATCCCTACGTGATCATCATCTCCATATGACTGAAGTGATACTTCCGTCTTGACATCACACCCAATACACTACGATTCTCAATAAACCCAGAAGAGGCGTACACAGAACCTGTTAAAGTCCCGGACGACCAAAACCAAAGCGTATTGATTGTCGCAAGTATTAGCGATGCAAGTCTCAGGTTAAGACCAAATACACCTAACCTGATGCAGATTCCCATAGACACATAGTCATACTACCAATGGAATCCCGCGGGGTCTATCCAGAGCAAAGCTATTCCCGTACCATTGGTAAACACAACCTCCTATCACACTTGTATAA
The DNA here is from genome assembly GCA_019454045.1 of Zanthoxylum bungeanum. Lineage (NCBI taxonomy): Eukaryota > Viridiplantae > Streptophyta > Magnoliopsida > Sapindales > Rutaceae > Zanthoxylum > Zanthoxylum bungeanum. The sequence goes on from SKCR01042604.1 coordinate 112,196, forward strand.
GTATCCAATACTTAAATATATGAGAACTATGTTGTTATGCTTCCGTAACACGCACAAGTGCAATAATAGTCTATTCCACATTATCGATGTCCAGTCTCGATAATACTACGACTAGGGATATTTAATTATTAAACCTTTGTTGATTGATATTGTCTCATATCTTATTAATCCGGAAATAATCATAAGGACTTTTATCAATTATATATTTAATTAATCAAATTACAAAATGATAAAATAGCAATTTCCATTGTCACATAGTTATTTTGTACAAAAACCACAATGTCTTTTACAAATAGTGATGCTATGGGTCATAATTGTCCACAATCTCCTACTTGGCCTATAGCCCGTCACTCAAGCATCTAACACATGAACTATGTACATGTCGCTCAAACTTTTGCCGAGGAATAGCTTTTGTCAGCGGATCTTCAATGTTGTCCTCTGATGCGACCTTCTCGATCTTTACATCGCCATGATGTATGATCTCACGAATCAGATGGAAACGTCGAAGAACATGCTTGTATCGTTGATGAGACCGTGGTTTCTTAGCCTGCGTTATAGCCCCGTTATTGTCATAATACAATGGAACGAGCTAACCTGCTAACGGAACTACTCCTAATCCAATTAGGAATCTACGGATCCAAACTGCCTCTTTTGCTGCTTCAGCTGCAATAATATATTTTGCTTCTGTTGTTGAATCGGCAATAGTCTTTTGCTTGGAAGATTTCCAGCTTGCTGCTCTGTTGTTCAAACAAAATATGTACCTGAATTGCTACTTACAGTCGTCTTTATCGGTTTGGAAACTTGCATCGGTATACCCATCTACCTCAAGTTCTCAATCTCCATAGATTAAGAAATCATCCTTAGTTCATCTAAGATACTTAAGGATATTCTTAACCGCCATCCAGTGACAATCACCTGGATCGGTCTAATAGCGAATACACATGCTCAAAGCATATGAGACATCAGGTCGCGTACATATCATGGGATACATGATCGATCTGACTGCCGAGGCGAATGGGATCCGACTCATGTTGTCTCTCTCATATTGAGTTTAGGACACATGTCCTTAGATAGAGTGACGCCATGTGACACTGGCAACATTCCCCTCTTAGACTGTTCCATGTTGAATCTCTTCAACACTTTGTCAATATATGTGCTCTGGGAGAGTCCAAGCAGCTTTCTAGATCTATCCCGGTAGATCTTTATTCCCAGAATAAAGGCTGCTTCTCCCAGATCTTTAATGGAGAATTTTAATTAAAGTCAAGCTTTCACCGATTGTAGCATGGGAATGTCAATGTCTATAAGCAATACATCATCAACGTAAAGGATAATTAATGTCAGTGCGCTCCCATTAACCTTCTTATATACACAAGGATCATCCTCGTTTTGAACGAAATCATTTTATTTTATGATCTCATCAAAACGTTGGTTCCAAGAACGCGATGCTTGCTTCAATCCATAAATGGATCGATTTAACTTGCAAACCTTGTCTGTATGTTTTGGTATGACAAAACCATCAGGCTGTTGCATATAAACATTCTCCAAAAGGTTTCCGTTAAGGAAAGCAATTTTGACGTCCATCTGCCATATCTCATAATCGAAATATGCAGCAAAAATAGCAAGCATTATCCGAATGGATTTAATCATGGCAACATTTGAAAAATTTCGTAGTAATCGACACCATGTCGTTGACGATACCCTTTCGCTACAAGCCTAGCTTTGTACGTTTGTATGCTGCCATCTGACCGGCGTAAACACACACGTATAACGCAAGTGCATGTATAGTTCAAGTAGTATAAAAATATCGATCCCACGAGGACTTAATTTCTACTGTTGTTATTAATTATCGATACTATTTATTTACAGGTATCTAATTAGAGGGAGATGAGAATGATTGCTTTTGTTGGTTGAATGTGGATTTGATAAATAAAATACTTAAAGACACAAAAGAAAATACTAAGGAAAATAACAAAAGTTAAAAGATCTAGGGTTGTGATTCCACACAATATTATTCTAAAGATGAATTTATTTTCTTACATATATGTAATAAATCAGTTTGCTGACCTCGAACACGAAAATATGCAAAAGCATATGTCGATGGTCAGACGCAAATACCCAGTATAACCCAATTGAACCATATGTCTATGTCAACCAAATTACCTGAATTCATTAAGATTAAGTTCCAATTATGCCTACCCCCGCCCGACAGGTATATGTCTATCATGTAAGGAAATCTTTTAAAGGGTTATCTATTCTTAAGGAAGATCGTGGGCTATTAAATCTAAGGCTGAAACCTAAAATCCCAATGTCTAGTTTATTTTAAGTTTACCACATCAATCTTATTGGTGATCAGACAACAAGAAGCATTAAGCTTAAGACTCAATAAACAAACTAAAGAATTACCCATAAATAATTAAATCAATTATTAAGCCTAGTAATATTGTGTTTCATCATTTCCCTAGAATAAAAATAAAATGTTGGGGTTAGGGGATCAACTTTTAGAAATCTCAAATTATTATAATATGGAAATTGCCAGAATTATCCAATTAAGTTGAACCAGCCATAAGGGTGGTGTTATTATTTATCCATAAACCAGCCATATAGGCGGTAATTATTTGTCACCTAAAGACCAACCATATAGGCGGTGTCACATTATGTTACATAATTAAAACCAGCCATTAAGGCGGAATCAACTTTTAATTCATATTATTAAATCACAATTTCCATATTATAATTGAAGTGAGATTAATCTACCTTTACTATTTCTAATTTAGAAATCTCCCTTATAATAATATATAAATCAGTGTGATATTTACCAACCAGCCATATAGGCGGTAACCTGATTAAGTCAAATTAATAATTAATTACCAACCGACCAACCAGGCGGTATCCTCATTAAGTCAGGTTAAAACCAATATAAAAATAATAACCAACCGACCAATATAGCGGTATCCTTATTAAGTCAAGTTTAAATAATTTATATATTATAATTAAGGGAGATTAATCTAAATTATAAAAGTAAAAAGTTTCACCTTTACCCCAGCAGTAAATTAACTACTGAACATAAAAGAACAAAAATAAAATAAAATAAAGTTTTATTACAAAAAGTAAAAGTGCATAATTAAAAATACAAAAAGTAAAAATGCTTAATTTAAATTACAAAAACTTAAACACACAGGATGCAATCCTTAAAGTCCTTACAAAACTCAATGAATGCATTATATGAATTCTGACATCGAGTTGAATTTATAGGCATCAGTAGGGGTCGGGCGTCGCGATGCACAGATCGCCTCACGACGCGGGTGATTGTCGACATGGCAGCTTCTGGTTCGTCGCATAGGATTCAGGATAAGGTGATAAGGTGACATGTGGCAAGGAGGCTGGGAGCTCAATTATTGCGACACGTGGCGGCTCATGATTGGCTGATTTCAGATTCCTATCCGCCACGTGTCAATTTGGATAATTGAGTCAATAATTTGCGCTGATGTGGCGCTGACGTGGTGACACGTGGCGAAAGTGACTGTCGGCACCATAGAATGATGACACGTGGCACGCTGTGATTGGTTGATGATGACATGGCGATGATGTGGCACTTTGACTCGCTCAACCGGTGATGTGGATGATGACGTGGCAGACATATGGAGTGACATGTGTCGACACGTGGCGATGGAGACTGTCGGCACCGTAGGATGATAACATGTGGCACGATGCACGTTAGCAGATCGGCTGTGATTGTGACAAATGGCACGGTGCACGTTAGCAAAGTCAAATTTCTCAGATTCTGACTTGTGGACCCGGCGCACGTTAGCAAGTCTTGGTGCATGTTAGGCGTCGCGACGCCAAAGGCTTGCGCATCGCGACGCGCCAAAATTACCAAAATGCCATTTTTTCCAATTTTCAATGTTTTGGTCCCAAATCACCTCCAGAATGTCCTGAAACTTTATTTATCTACAAAATAAAACAAAACACATCAAAATATTCACAAAACTCAAGAAATTATACAAAATATTAGGTTAAATGAGTGGAAAATAGTGATATAATTACCACTCATCACACACCCAAACCTAAAATTTTGCTAGTCCTCGAGCAAAATATAGAATAAAATAACATAAACATCTTTAAAAAAAAAATTTAACTATGCCACTTGCGTAGGGATCACGGTTGCATTTAGCGTATGCAACAAGCCATTAAACCCCTATATGTCCTTAGTGGACGAGTTGTAGTCTCGTGAGGGTTTACAGCAATGATACCCACAAACATTTTACAAAAGTAAAAATGTAGTGAAACTAATGCACACAAAAGAAAAAAGACAAGCGAAAAAAGAATAAAGAAGTTAGTGACTAATCAGGCTAAACTTCTACTCCAAGTAACTAGTTGTTTTCTTTCTTTCATATTACCGAATAAGTAAATTCTCTTATTATATTTACCATTCTCTATATACATAGCCAACAAAATATTAATCAACTCATTTTTGCCCACAACAGTCACAAGTGCAGTTGATAAGAGAGTAATATTTGTGTGCTAAAGTTTTATCGGAATTCACACCTTTTTGTAGCAATGGAATAATTTTTCTGATGTTTGCTTTGATTTTTTGATTTTTTTTTATTTATATACAATATCTTCCATCTATGTAGTGAGCTTTGGGTTGGTGGCTCCCAAACCAGTTGGCTTTAGGGCACCAGATGTTAAGACACCCCTACGGACTTAATTACTCCGACTTCATATATATATATTTTTTGCAACATCCTTGATCCATGTAGCGAGCTTTGGGCAGTGACTCCCAAACCAGTTGGCTTTAGGGCACTAGGTGTTAAAACACCCTTACAGACTTTATAACTCGGATCTCTTATGTTTTTTTTTACTCCATTGCTTTTTGAGATGCTTCCTTCAATTAAACTAGAGCACTGAATATTACAAACTATTCAATTTTAGCTCATGTCCGTATGTTACAATGCATGTTGATAATATCTGCTAACTGAGCATATGAAGATCCATTTAAGGTGATATGGTGACACGTGGCAAGGTGGCTGGGAGCTCAATTATTGCGACACGTGGCGGCTCGTGATTGTCTGATTTCATATTCATATCCGCCACGTGTCAATTTGGATAATTGAGTCAAAAATTGGCGCTGACAAGGTGACACGTGGCGAAAGTAACTGTCGGCACTATAGAATGATGACTGACCAGCGTAAACACACACGTATAACGCAAGCGCACGTATCGTTCAAGTAGTATAAAAATATCGATCCCACGAGGACTTAATTCCTACTGTTGTTATTAATTAATGAATCTATTTATTTACAGATATCTAATTGAGGGATAAGAGAATGATTGCTTGGTTGATTTGGTTGATTGTAGTTTTGCAAAATAAATAAATAAATAAAAAAGACAAAGAAAATACTAAGGAAAATAACAAAAGACACAAAGATATAGGGTTGTGAATCCTTCTAATATCTTTTAAAAGATGAAGTGATTATTTTATGTTTGTGTAATAAATCAGTTTACTAACCTGGAACACTAAATTATGCAAAAGCCTCTGTCGATGGTCAGACGAAAATACCCAATTTAACCCAATTGAACCATATGTCTGTGTCAACCAAATTATCTGGATTCATTAAGTTTAAGTTCCAATTATGGCTACCCCCGCCCGACAGGTATATTCCTATCCTGTAAGGAAATCTATTAAAGGGTTATCTATCCTCAAGGAAGATCGTGGGCTATTAAGTCTAAGGCTGAAACCTAAAATCCCTATGTCTAGTTCATTTTAGATTTACCACATCAATCTTATTGGTGATCAAACAACAAGAAGCATTAAGCTTAAGACTTAATAAGTAAACCTTTAAATTACCCAAACTATAAAATAACCCCTTATAAACCGGTGATATTAGAATTCATCACAACCCCAGATAACTAACACATAACTAGGGCTAGTAACAACTTAAAAGTAAAAGACATAAAGTAAAAATACTGAAAAGTAAAAGACATAAAGTAAAACTGAAAAGTAAAATAAAATAAAATGCTAAGGTAAAAGGAATTACTTTTACTACTACTAATTTAGATATCTCCCATAAAATAATATATAAACTTATGATAATATTACCAACCGACCATATAGGCGGTATCCTGATTAAGTCAAATTAAGTCCAACCAGCCATAAAGGCGGAACCAAATTAAATTACCAACCGACCAATCTGGCGGTATCCTTTATTAGTCAGGTTTAAATCAGATTAAAATGAATTACCAACCGACCAATCTGGCGGTAACCTTTTTAAGTCAATATTTTAAATAGTGAATATATTATTTTTAAGGGAGATTAATCTAAATAGTAACAGTAAAAGAATTACCTTTCACCCTAGCTGGGGGAGTTACCTCCTCATGGTAAATAGTAAAAACTGTAAAAAGTAAAAATTAAAAATTAAATTACTATTATTACAAAACGTAATTAAAATTATTTACAAAACTAAAAATTAAAAACTAAAAAATTAAAACAAAAAGAATCTAGAGAGAGAAACTCTCTCTTTAGAAAGAATATAAGAGAGAGAGTGGTGCACTGAATTCTGAAATCTCGAGCTCAATTTATAGGCCTCGGTAGGCTTCCAGCGTCGCGACGCCAGGGCCCTCAGCGTCGCTACGCCAGATTTGTCGACGTGGCAAGCTCTGGTTCGCCGGTTTGAAGATTCTGGATAAGCTGATAAGGTGACACGTGGCGCGGTAGTTGAGCTTCAATTATTGTGACACGTGGCGGCTTCTGATTGGTCGTTGAGATTCTTATCCGCCACGTGTCAGATAAGGATTAGATACTCGATTATTGATGCTGACGTGGCGATGACGTGGCGGTGACGTGGCGACGACGTGGCGACACGTGGGAAATAGACTGTCGGCACCGTAGAATTGCGACACGTGTCACTTCCTGATTGGCTGATGATGATGTGGCGGTGAGGTGGCGATGTTGACTTGTTGACTTGCTGACGTGGCTGATGACATGGAGTGACACGTGGAACACGTGGCGATGATGACTGTCGGCACCGTAGGATGTTGACACGTGGCACGGCGCCTGTTAGTAGATCGGCTGTGATGGTGACACGTGGCACGGCGTATTTTAGCAAAGTCAAACTTTTCTCAGATTCTGATTTGTGGACCCGGCGCACGTTAGCACTGTTCGGCGCATTTTAGACGTCGCGACGCGGAAGGCTTGGCGTCGCGACGCGCTTAAGACCAAAATATCCCTGTTGACGCATTTTTGTCCGTTTTTTTGCCCCAATATTGCCTCCAATACTTTCCAAACTTTATTTATCTACAAAATAACACAAAACATATCAAAACGTTCACAAAACTCAAGAAACTATACAAAATATTAGGTCAAATGAGTGGGAATAAGTGATGTAAATACCACTCATCAATGACATGTGGCACGCTATGATTGGTTGATGATGATGTGGCGATGACATGGCAGACACGTGGATGGACACGTGGCGATGGCGACTGTCGGCACCGTAGGATGATGACATGTGGCATGACGCTTGTTAGCAGATCGGCTGTGATGGTGACACGTGGCGCGACGCACGTTAGCAAATTCAAATTTCTCATATTTTCACTTGTGGACCCGGCGCATGTTAACAAGTCTTGGTGCATGTTAGGCGTCGCGACGGGCAAAATTACCAAAATGCCTTTTTCCAATTTTCACTGTTTTGGTCCCAAATCACCTCTAGAATGTCCTGAAACTTTATTTATCTACAAAATAACACAAAACACATCAAAATATTCCCAAAAATCAAGAAACTATACAAAATATTAGGTTAAATGAGTGGAAAATAGTGATATAATTACCACTCATCACACCCCAAACCTAACATTTTGCTAGTCCTCGAGCAAAACGTAGAATAAAATAACATAAACATCTTTAAAATAAAATTTAACTAAGCCTTTCATAGGGATCACGGTTGCATTTAGCGTATGCAATAAGCCTTTAAACCCCTATGTGTCCCTAGTGGACGAGTTGTAGTCTCGTGAAGGTTTACAGCAATGATACCCACAAAAATTTTACAAAAGTAAAAATGTAGTGAAACTAATTCACACAGAAGCAAAAAGACAAGCGAAAAAATAATAAAGAAGTTAGTGACTAATTAGGTGAAACTTCTATTCTAAGTAACTAGTTGTTTTCTTTCTTTCTAAATTACCGAATAAGTAAATTCTCCTATTATATTTACCATTCTCCATATACACAGCTAACAAAATATTAATCAACTCATTTTTGCCCACAACAGTCACAAGTACAGTTGATAAGAGAGTAATATTTTTGTCCTAATGTTTTATCGGAAATCACACATTTTTGTAGCAATGGAATAATTTTTCTCATTTTTCTGATTTTTTCTTTGATTTTTGATTTTTTTTTTATTTATATACAATATCTTCCATCTATGTAGCGAGCTTTGGGTCGGTGGCTCCCAAACCAGTTGGCTTTAGGGCACCAGGTGTTAAGACACCCCTACGGACTTAATTACTCAGACTTCAGATACATATATTTTTTGCAACATCCTTGATCCATGTAGCGAGCTTTGGGCCAGTGACACCCAAACCAGTTGGCTTTAGGGCTCTAGGTGTTAAAACACCCTTACAGACTTAATAACTCGGATCTCATATTTTATTTCATTTTACTCCATTGCTTTTTGAGATGCTTCCTCCAATTAAACTAGAGCACTGAATATTACAAACTTTTCAATTTTAGCTCTTGTCCGTATGTTACAATGCATGTTGATAATATATGCTAACTGAGAATATGAAGATCCATTTTAGTGAGTTTGATGGAGAATTCACAAATTAAATAATTCAAAAGAAAATAAACAAAAATTAACTTGTTCTAAAATAGGTTTGAGATACGTCTCGGGAGTGGAAACTCCTTACTCAGCTATCTCTTGCCAATTTCACCTTTTTAGTCAAAAAAAAAAACACAAAATATTTTTGTAATTTTTGAAAAAATTTCAATTTTTTTGTATTTTTCAAAAAATTTTGGACTAAAAATAAAAACAACACACAACTAAAAACAAGATACTGATCAACTAATTCCCTCCCCCAACCCTAAATGAGACATTGTCCCCAATGTCTTAAACAGTAGAAGAAGTTTAGAAGATAGTACCTGGTTAGCTGAAATTCTACACGAAAAGTTAAAGGTTAAAAACCAGATTAATCTGACGCCTATTACCACGATCGTCGTCAGACAAATTTATCTTTGAAAGGATAGGGTCAATTTGTGGTTCATAGGCTAAGATTTAGTCAATTAGATCTGGAGCAGTTTTGGCAGTAAATGGGAGTTCTTTAAAAGGTTTTGACACGAACCCATTTCTCTGGGCATCATCAAGAAACACATAAAGAAAATAATAAAATCCATCAATGTTAAACAGCCCAATTGGTTTCTGGTGTATGTTCAGGTTCGCCCAAGATAGCACTATAAAAATTTCCTTCAATGTGCCCAAGCCATCTGGCAAAGCAATAAAAGCATCAGCACAGTTAATAATTTCTACCAATCGTTCAGACATACCTGGCACGATCAATTCCTCTCCGTTTGATGGTTCAATAAGATTTGCCTCTGCCAAGGGTTTTGGGATGATTCCCAAGACGTGACTGACTCTTTTCAGTACTACCTTTGAAACGATCCCCGGCAGCGGTGCCAAAAAATTGACCGGTGTAAACACACACGTATAACACAAGCACACGTATCGTTCAAGTACTATAAAAATATCGATCCCACGATGACTTAATTCATATTGTTGTTATTAATTATCGATACTATTTATTTACATGTATCTAATTATAGGGAGATGAGAATGATTGATTTTGTTGGTTGAATGTGGATTTGATAAATAAAATACTTAATGACACAAAAGAAAATACTAAGGAAAATAACAAAAGACTCAAAGATCTAGGGTTATGATTCCACACAATATTATTCTAAAGATGAATTGATTTTCTTACATATGTGTAATAAATCAGTTTGCTAACCTGGAACACAAAAATATGCAAAAGCCTCTGTCGATGGTCAGACGCAAATACCCAGTATAACCCAATTGAACCATATGTCTGATGAGTGGTAAATCTATCACTATTTCCCACTCATTTAACCTAATATTTTGTATAGTTTCTTTAGTTTTGTGAATATTTTGATGTGTTTTGTGTTATTTTGTAGATAAATAAAGTTTAAGGACACTCTGGAGGTGATTTGGGCCAAAACAGTGAAAATTGGACGAAAAACTCATTTTGGTAATTTTCCGCGTGGCGACGCCTAACATGTGCCGAACAGTGCTAACGTGCGCCGGGTCCACAAATCAGAATCTGAGAAAATTTGACTTTTCTAACGTCCGCCATGCCACGTGTCATCATCCTACGGTGCCGACAGTATTCAGAGACAATCAACATCCATTCAAAGGATGACAGATCAAGTGAGACAATTAACAGAAAACCAGAGATACATACCTGAAGGACCATTTTTAGATTACACTGATGAAGCCTTCGAGTACCAAGCATTTCACGATGACACTTTAGAATAGGAAGAGGCTGAGCAGTATCAGGAATCTGAGGTATTAGTTCGGGAACCCGAACCAGCGAAGTCTCAATTTGATTTTTATTATTCAGATTCTGACGAGGATGAAGCTGAGCTGTTAGTACCAATTGCACCAACAAATGAGGATGAAACTTTTCAGCCTCAAAATGAATCTTTGGAGAATGCTTTGCACAAATGTTTGAAGAAGATCTATCTGAGCCAATCACATCAGCCTCAGAGGATGAAGACCTAAAATCTGACATCTCTTTACATCATCAGGTAGATACTTATGGAGCATGCATTTCACATATGACGGATGAAGAATTGAATACGAAAATTTTAAAATTCATCTGTGAAGAAAAGGTGGAGCAAGAAGCAGAGCAAATGGAGGAGCAAATGTCTGAACTTATTAAAGATCCAGAGCATTCAGAAGAAACATCATTGTTTCGGGGAGTACAGTTTATAGATATTACCCAATTTAGAGATATTACCCAAAAGCTTGATAGAATGGAACTTCCATTCAAGGTCAAACACCATACGAGACCTCCTGATTTTCTTTCTTTCTTTTCAGGAACCACTGGAGCAAAAAAAATTAAAAAGGTGGCACAAGCACTGAATGGGAAAAAAGTCTTTTCGCCCCTTTACCGTTGGAAGAGACCCTTCAAAAGCAACGCTCATGGGATTATCTTTGATCGAACATCGAAAATGACGCTGAAACCTCATTGACAGATAGATTTTAGTCACGTCTGGCTGAAGACGAAAAATTTAGCGCTAGCAGGGAGGTAACCCATGCAATTTGTTGTAATTTTTATTTTATTATTTTGTGTATACATGTTGTAGAGTTTTTAATTTTGTGTGATTATTTTTGTAGGGAAAAGCACAAACGGAGCATTTTAAGACAGAACGAATGGTGTTTGGCAAAGATAAGAGATAATTCATTAGTGATGGCTGAGTAAAGAATGGATTCTTGAGAAGCATCCTAATGAATTTATACTAAACGAATGGCGTATTGCGTACATAATTCCGTTGCCTTAATTATTGCTTTGATTCGCTTTTCTGTTGTTATTATCTTTATTTTCATAGACAGGATCCAGAATTTTTGACCTTTCACGATTTCTTTTGTTGTTTAGCTAACAATCGTCCTTTGGAAGATACTAATGTTATTATTACTCACCCTTTTTCAGGTACTATAAATTCAGAATGTCATTGCACTTTTGAAGGTATCCAGATTTGAGAAAGAAATATATAAACATGGAAGCCACTTCAAGAAGACGAGATGAAAACATTTGTGTGTTTTGCGGTACTAGTGTTGGTACTAAGCCACAATACGTAGAAGCAGCATAGGAATTTGGTCGAGTCTTAGCTGCAAGGAATATGCGCTTAGTATATGGCGGAGGCAATCTTGGACTTATGTGGATCGTTTCAAAGGCTGTACAAGAATGAGGCAGTCACGTTTTGGGAATCATCCCAAAACCTTTGGTAGAGGCAAATCTTATTGGATCATCAAACGGAGAGGAACTAATCGTGCCAGGTATGTCTGAACGATTGGTAGAAATGATAAATCGTGCTGATGCTTTTATCGCTTTGCCAGGTGGCTTGGGCACATTGGAGGAAATTTTTATAGTGCTATCTTGGGCGAACCTAAACATACACCAGAAACCACTTGGACTGTTTAACGTTGATGGATTTTATGATTTTCTTTGTGTGTTTCTTGATGATGCCCAGAGAAATGGGTTCGTGTCAAAACCTATGAAAGAACACCTCTATACTGCCAAAACTGCTCCGAATCTAATTGACCAACTTATAGCTTATGAACCATAAATTGACCCGATCCTTTCAAAGATAAATTGGTCCGAGGACGATCGTGGTAAGAGGCGTCGGATTAATCTGGATCTTAACCTTTAATTTCCTGTAGAATTTCAGCTAACCAGGTATTATCTTTTAAACTCTTCTTCTACTATTTAAGACATTGGGGACAATGTCTCATTTAGGTTTGGGGGAGGGAATTAGTTGATTATTACCTTATTTTTAGTTTGTGTGTTATTTTTATTTTTAGTCCAAAATTTTTCGAAAAATACAAAAAAATTGAAATTTTTTCAAAAATTACAAAAATATTTTGCGTTTTTGTGTTTTTATTTTGACTAAAAAGGTGAAATTGGTAAGAGATAGCTGAGTAAGGTTTTCCAATCCTGAGACGTATCTCAAACCTATTTCAAAAAAAGTTAATTTTTGTTTATTTCCCTTTTAAATTATTTAATTTGTAAATCTCTCCATAAAACTAACTAAAATGGATCTTCAAATGCTCAGTTGGCAGGTATTATCAAAACGCATAGTAACATACGGACAGAGCTAAATTGAAAAGTTTGTAATATTCAGTGCTTTAGTTTAATTGGAGAAAGCATCTCAAAAAGCAATGGAATAAAAAAAATCTAAGATCCGAGTTATTAAGTCTGTAAAGGTGTTTTAACACCTATTGCCCTAAAACCAACTGGTTTGGGAGTCACTGGCCCAAAGCTCGGTACATGGATCAAAGATGCTGCAAAAATATATATATCTGAAGTCTGAGTAATTAAGTCTGTAGGGTTGTCTTAACACCTGGTGCCCTAAAGGCAACTGATTTGGGAGCCACCAACCCAAAGCTCGCTACATAGACGGAAGATATTGTTTATAAATAAAAGATAAAATCAAAAATCAAAGAAAAAAATTAGAAAATTGAGAAAAATTATTCCATTGCTACAAAAAGGTGTGAAATCTGATAGAACTTTAGGACAAAAATATTACTCTCTTATCAACTGCACTTATGACTGTTGTGGGCAAAAATGAGTTGATTAATATTTTGTTGGCAGTGTATATGGAGAATGGTAAATAAAAATCGGAGAATTTACTTATTCAGTAATTTAGAAAGAAACAAACAACTAGTAACTTGGAGTAGAAGTTTCACCTAATTAGTCACTAACTTCTTTATTCTCTTTTCGTTTGTCTTTTTGCTTTTGTGTGCATTAGTTTCACTACCTTTTTACTTTTGTAAAATGTTTGTGGGTATTATTGATGTAAACCCTCACGATACTACAACTCGTCCACTAGGGACACCTAGGGGTTTAAAGGCTTGTTGCATATGCTAAATACAACTGTGATCCCTACGAAAGTGGCTTAGTTAAATTTTATTATGTTATTTTATTTTGTGTTTTGCTCGAGTACTAGCAAAATGTTAGGTTTGGGGGTGTGATGAGTGGTAAATCTATCACTATTTCCCACTCATTTAACCTAATATTTTGTATAATTTCTTGAGTTTTGTGAATATTTTGATGTGTTTTGTGTTATTTTGTAGATAAATAATGTTTAAGGACACTCTGGAGGTGATTTGGGCCAAAATAGTGAAAATTAGATGAAAATGGCATTTTGGTAATTTTCCGCGTCGCGACGCGGAAGCCCTTGGCGTCGCGACACCTAACATGCGCCGAACAGTGCTAACGTGCGCCGGGTCCACAAATCAGAATCTGAGAAAATTTGACTTTGCTAACATGCGCGTGCCACGTTTCATTCATCCTACGGTGCCGAGAGTCGCCATCGCCACGTGTCGCCACGTGTCACTCCACGTCATTGCCACATCATCGTCCACATCACTAGTTGACCAAGTCAAAGTGCCACGTGGCTGCCACGTCATCATCAACCAATCACAGCGTGCCACGTGTCGCAATTCTATGGTGCCGACAGTCAAATTGTCACGTGTCGCCTCGTCAGCATCAATTATTGACCAACTTATCTGTATTTGACACGTGGCGGATAAGAATCTGTGCGACCAATCAGAAGCCGCCATGTGTCACAATAATTGAACTTCAACCACCTTGCCATGTGTCACCTTATCAATTTATCCGGAATCTGCAGCCGACGAACCAGCGTGCCACGACGATAAACAGGCGTCGCGATGCGCGACCCTTACTGACGCCTATAAATAGAGCGCGAATTCCAGTTTCAGATTTCTTCCTCTCTAATTTCTCTGATGTAATATGGAGTTTTCTATCTAGTTTCTTTTAGTTTTTAATTTTGTAAATAATTTAATTGCGTTTTGTAATAATAGTAATTTACTTTCTTACTTTTTACAGTTTTTACTATTTACCATGAGGAGGTAATTCCCCAACTAGGGTGAAATGTAATTCTTTTACTATTACTATTTAGATTAATCTCCCTTAAAAATAATATATTCACTATTTAAAATATTGACTTAAAAAGGATACCGCCAGATGTGGTCGGTTGGTAATTAAATTTTCTTACCGCCTATATGGTAGATTTATTTTGGTTCCGCCTTTATGGCTGGTTTGGACTTAATTTGACTTAATCAGGTTACCGCCTATATGGCTGGTTGGTAAAATAATCACAAGTTAATATATTATATTAAGGGAGATATCTAAATAGTAAATAGTAAAAGTTGATCTTTTACCTAGCATTTTATTTTATTTACTTTCAGCAGCTTTTACTTTATGTCTTTTACTTTTCAGCATTTTTACTTTATGTCTTTTACTTTTATGTTTTTACTAGCCCTAGTTATGTGTTAGTTTACTAGGGTTGTGATGAATTCTAATATCACCGTTTATAAGGGTTATTTTATAGTTGGGTAATTTAAAAGTTATTTTATTAAGTCTTAAGCTTAATGCTTCTTGTTGTCTGATCACCAATAAGATTGATGTGGTAAATCTAAAATGAACTAGATATAGGATTTTAGGTTTCAGCCTTAGACTTAATAGCCCACGATCTTCATTGAGGATAGATAACCCTTTAATAGATTTCCTTACATGATAGACATATACCTGTCGGGCGGGGGTAGCCATAATTGGAACATAAACTTAATGAATCCAGATAATTTGGTTGACATAGACATATGGTTCAATTGGGTTAAACTGGGTATTTGCGTCAGACCATCGACAGAGGCTTTCGCATAATTCGTGTTCCAGGTGAGTAAACCAATTTATTACACAAACATAAAATAATCACTTCATCTTTTAAAAGAAATTAGAAAGATTCAAAACCCTAGATCTTTGTGTCTTTTGTTATTTTCCTTAGTATTTTCTTTTGGTCTTTTTATTTATTTATTTAGCAATTCTACAATCAACCAAATCAATCAAGTAATCATTCTCTTCTCCCTCAATTAGATATCTGTAAATAAATAGTATCAATAATTAATAACAACAGTAGGAATTAAGTCCTCGTGGGATCAATATTTTTATACTACTTGAACGATATGTGTGCTTGCGTTATACGGGTGTGTTTACGCCGGTCAATGTCTATGTCAACCAAATTACCTGGATTCATTAAGATTAAATTCCAATTATGGCTACCCCCGCCCGACAGGTATATGTCTATCCTATAAGGAAATCTATTAAAGGGTTATCTATCCTCAAGGAAGATGGTGGGCTATTGAATCTAAGGCTGAAACCTAAAATCTCTATGTCTAGTTCATTTTAAGTTTTACCGCATCAATCTTATTGGTCATCAGACAACAAGAAGCATTAAGCTTAAGACTCGATAAACAAATTAAAGAATTACCTATAAATAATTAAATCAATTATTAAGCATAGTAATATTGTGTTTCATCATTTCCCTAGAATAAAAATAAAATGCTGGGGTTAGGGGATCCACTTTTAGAAATCTCAAATTATTATAATATGGAAATTGCCAGAATTATCCAATTAAGTTGAACCAGCCAAACCTAACTTTTTGCTAGTAGTCGAGCAAAACATAGAATAAAAATAAAATAAACATCTTTAAAATAAAATTTAACTAAGCCACTTTGGTAGGGATCACGGTTGCATTTAGCGTATGCAATAAGCCTTTAAACCCCTAGGTTTCCCTAGTGGACGAGTTGTAGTCTCGTGGAGGGTTTACAGCAATGATACCCACAAACATGGTATTCTGGATATGGTGATAAGGTGACACGTGGCAAGGCGGCTAGGAGCTCAATTATTGCGACACGTGGAAACTCGTGATTGGCTGATTTCAAATTCCTATCTGCCACGTGTCAATTTGGATAATTAAGTCAATAATTGGCGCTGACGTGGCGAAAGTGACTATCGGCACCATAGAATGATGACACGTGGCATGCACTGTGATTGGTAGATGATGACGTGGAGATGATGTGGCACTTTGACTTGGTCAACCGGTGATGTGGATGATGACGTGGCAGACACGTGGAGGGACATGTGGCGATGGCGACTGTCGGCACCGTAGGATGATGACATGTGGCACGACGCATGTTAGCAGATCGGCTGTGATGGTGACACATGGCACGACGCACGTTAGCAAAGTCAAATTTCTCAGATTCTGACTTCTGGACTCGGCGTACGTTAGCAAGTCATGGTGCATGTTAGGCGCTTGCGCGTCGCGACACGCTAAAATTACCAAAATGCCATTTTTTTCCAATTTTCACTGTTTTGGTCCCAAATCACCTCCAGAATGTCCTGAAACTTTATTTATCTACAAAATAACACAAAACACATCAAAATTTTACAAAACTCAAGAAACTATACAAAATATTAGGTTAAATAAGTGTAAAATAGTGATATAATTACCACTCATCACACCCCCAAACCTAACATTTTGCTAGTAGTCGAGCAAAACATAGAATAAAATAAAATAAACATCTTTAAAATAAAATTTAACTAAGCCACTTTCGTAGGGATCACGGTTGCATTTAGCGTATGCAACAAGCCTTTAAACCCCTAGGTGTCCCTAGTGGACGAGTTGTAGTCTCGTGAGGGTTTACAACAATGATACCCACAAACATTTTACAAAAGTAAAAATGTAGTGAAACTAATACACACAAAAGCAAAAAGACAAGCGAAAAAAGAATAAAGAAGTTAGTGACTAATCAGGTGAAACTTCTACTCCAAGTAACTAGTTGTTTTCTTTATTTCTAAATTACCGAATAAGTAATTTGGTCAATTTGTGGTTCATAGGCTAAGATTTGGTCAATTAGATCCGGAGCAGTTCTGGCAGTAAAGAGGAGTTCTTTTAAAGGTTTTGACACGAACCCATTTCTCCGGGCATAATTAAGAAACACACAAATAAAATGATAAAATCCATCAACGTTAAACAGCCCAATTGGTTTATGGTGTATGTTCATGTTCGCCAAGATATCACTATAAAAATTTCCTCCAATGTGCCCAAGCCACCTGGCAAAGCAATAAAAGCATCAGCACGGTTAATCATTTCTACCAATCGTTCAGACAAACCTGCACGATCAGTTCCTCTCCATTTGATGGTTCAATAAGATTTGCCTCTACCAAGGGTTTTGGGATGATTCCAAAACGTGACTGACTCCTTCCTGTATGGCCTTTGAAACGATCCCCGGAAACGGCGCCAAAAACTTGACCGGCATAAATACCCAGTATAACCAATTGAACCATATATCTATGTTAACCAAATTACCTGGATTCATTAAGATTAAGTTCCAATTATGGCTACCCCCGCCCGACAGGTATATGTCTATCCTGTAAGGAATCTTTTAAAGAGTTATCTATCCTCAAGGAAGATGGTGGGCTATTGAATCTAATGCTGAAACCTAAAATCCCTATGTCTAATTCATTTTAAGTTTACCACATCAATCTTATTGGTGATCAGACAACAAGAAGCATTAAGCTTAAGGCTCGATAAACAAACTAAAGAATTACCCATAAATAATTAAATCAATTATTAAGCCTAGTAATATTATGTTTCATCATTTCCCTAGAATACAAATAAAATGCTGGGGTTAGGGGATCCACTTCTAGAAATCTCAAATTATTATAATATGGAAATTGCCAGAATTATCCAATTAAGTTGAACCATCCATAAAGGTGGTGTTATTATTTATCCATAAACCAGCCATATATGCGGTAATCATCTGTCACCTAAAGACCAGCCATATAGGCAGTGTCACATTATGTTACATAATTAAAATCATCCATTAAGGCGGAATCAACTTTTAATTCATATTATTAAATAACAATTTCCATATTTTAATTGAAGTGAGATTAATCTACCTTTACTATTTCTAATTTAGAAATCTCCCTTATTATAATATATAAATCTGTGTGATATTTACCAACCAGCCATATAGGCGGTATCCTGATTAAGTCAAATTAATAATTAATTACCAACCGACCAACCAGGCGGTATCCTCATTAAGTCAGGTTAAAACCAGTTTAAAAATAATTACCAACCGACCAATATGGCGGTATCCTTATTAAGTCAGGTTTAAATAATTTATATATTATAATTAAGGGAGATTAATCTAAATTATAAAAAAGTAAAAATGCTTAATTTAAATTACAAAAACTTAAACACACAAGATGCAATCCTTAAAGTCCTTACAAAACTCAAGGAAAGCATGATTTGAATTCTGACATCGAGTTGAATTTATAGGCTTCAGTAGGGGTCGGGCGTAGCGACGCGGGTGATTGTCGACGTGGAAGCTTATGGTTCGTCGCATGGGATTCTGGATATGGTGATAAGGTGACACATAGCAAGGCGGCTGGTAGCTCAATTATTGCGACACGTGGCGGCTCGTGATTGGCTGATTTTAGATTCCTATCCGCCACGTGTCAATTTGGATAATTGAGTCAATAATTGGCGCTGACGTGGCGACACGTGGCAAAAGTGACTGTCGGCACCATAGAATGATGACACGTGGCACGCTATGATTGGTTGATGATGACATGGCGATGATGTGGCAATTTGACTCGGTCAACCGGTGATGTGGATGATGACGTGGCAGAGACGTGGGGTGACACATGGCGATGGCGACTGTCGGCACCGTAGGATGATAACATGTGGCACGACGCACGTTAGCAAATTCAAATTTCTCAGATTCTGACTTGTGGACCCAGCACACTTTAGCAAGTCTTGGTGCATGGTAGGCGTCGCGACGCTAAAGGCTTATGCGTCGCGACTCGCCAAAATTACAAAAATGCCATTTTTCCAATTTTCACTGTTTTGGTCCCAAATCACCTCTAGAATGTCCTGAAACTTTATTTATCTACAAAATAACACAAAACACATCAAAATATTCACAAAACTCAAGAAACTATACAAAATATTAGGTTAAATGAGTGGAAAATAGTGATATAATTACCACTCATCACACCCCAAACCTAACATTTTGCTAGTCCTCGAGCAAAACGTAGAATAAAATAACATAAACATCTTTAAAATAAATTTTAACTAAGCCACTTTCGTAGGGATCACGGTTGCATTTAGCATATGAAACAAGCCTTTAAACCCCTAGTTGTCCCTAGTGGACGAGTTGTAGTCTCGTAAGGGTTTACAGCAATGATACCCACAAACATTTTACAAAAGTAAAAATGTAGTGAAACTAATGCACACAAAAGCAAAAAGACAAGCGAAAAAAGAATAAAGAAGTTAGTGACTAATCAGCTGAAACTTCTACTCCTAGTAACTAGTTGTTTTCTTTCTTTCTAAATTACCTAAAAGTAAATTCTCCTAGTATATTTACCATTCTCTATATACACAGCCAATAAAATATTAATCAACTCATTTTTTCCGATAACAGTCACAAGTGCAGTTGATAAGAGAGTAATATTTTTGTGCTAAAGTTTTATCAGAATCCACACCTTTTTGTTATATAATTTTTCTCATTTTTATGATTTTTTCTTTGATTTTTTGATTTTTTTTATTTATATACAATATCTTCCATCTATGTAGCGAGCTTTGGGTCGGTGGCTCCCAAACCAGTTGGCTTTAGGGCTCCAGGTGTTAAGACACCCCTATGGATTTAATTACTCAGACTTCAGATATATATATATATTTTGCAACATCCTTGATCCATGTAGTGAGCTTTGGGCCAGTGACTCCCAAACCAGTTGGCTTTATGGCAATAGGTGTTAAAACACCCTTACAGACGTAATAACTCAAATCTCATATGTTTTTTTTACTCCATTGCTTTTTGAGATGCTTCCTCCAAATAAACTAGAGCACTGAATATTACAAACTTTTCTATTTTAGCTCATGTTCGTATGTTACAATGCATGTTGATAATATCTGCTAACTGAGCATATGAAGATTCATTTTAGTCAGTTTTATGGAGAATTCACAAATTAAATAATTCAAAAGGAAATAAACAAAAATTAACTTGTTCTGAAAAAAGTTTGAGATACGTCTCAGGAGTGGAAACTCCTTACTCAGCTATCTCTTACCAATTTCACCTTTTTAGTAAAAAATAAAAACAAAAAAAAACACAAAATAGTTTTGTAATTTTTGAAAATTTTTCAATTTTTTATATTTTTCGAAAAATTTTGGACTAAAAATAAAAACAACACACAACTAAAAACAAGATACTGATCAACTAATTCCCTCCCCCAAACACAAATGAGACATTGTCCCCAATGTCTTAAACAGTAGAAGAAGAGTTTAGCAGATAGTACCTGGTTAGCTGAAATTCTACACGAAAAGTTAAAGGTTAAGATCCAGATTAATCCGACGCCTCTTACCACGATTGTCTTCAGACCAAATTTTCTTTGAAAGGATGGGGTCAATTTGTGGTTCATAGGCTAAGATTTTGTCAATTAGATCCGGAGCAGTTCTGGCAGTACAGAGGAGTTCTTTTAAAGATTTTGACACGAACCCATTACTCCGGGCATCATCAAGAAACACACAAAGAAAATCATAAAATCCATAAACGTTAAACAACCCAATTGGTTTCTGGTGTATGTTCAGGTTCGCCCAAGATAGCAATATAAAAATTTCCTCCAATGTGCCCAAGCCACCTGGCAAAGCAATAAAAGCATCAGCACGGTTAATCATTCTACCAATCGTTCAGACATACCTGGCACGATCAGTTCCTCTCCGTTTGATGGTTCAATAAGATTAGCCTATGCCAACGGTTTTGGGATGATTCCCAAAACGTGACTGACTCCTTCCTGTACGGCCTTTGAAACGATCCCCAGCAACGGCGCCAAAAACTTGACCGGCGTAAACACACACGTATAACGCAAGCGCACATATCGTTCAAGTAGTATAAAAATATCGATCCCACGAGGACTTAATTCCTACTGTTGTTATTAATTATCGATACTATTTATTTACAGGTATCTAATTATAGG